>PVIJ01021244.1:0-18961 GCA_004024925.1 Scalopus aquaticus | reverse complement strand
CCAGCCCCTCAGCCACCAGCTGGAGGCACAAACAGTCCCACACGCAGACAGGGAGGCCCCCCCCCCCCCCCCCCGTGTCATGGGGACATCCGGTTTCAGCCACAGCCCCTCATGAGGCATTTGGGGAGAAGCCCAGCCTCGCGCGCTGTGCTTTTGTGGCGTCTCCCCTGGGACTGGAACTCAGCGCTGTCACGGCCCCAATCACGTGCGCTGGACACAGTCCAGGCGCCCACGCGCAGCTGCGCCCACAGATGTCAGCTGGAGGGACAGCGCTGAGGGGACACACCCTGGCCCTGGCTGCCCAACCCCCCAAGGCCAGGCCCATGAACCCAGCTCCTCCCCAGGGGGCAGAAGGGCAGGAAGCAGGCTGCCCAGCGCCCACCCTTGGATGGAGAGATGGTGCCCGCCCACCCCCATCCCAAACCCCCCAGATACATACAGTGCTCAGGCCAGACCCCCCCAAACCTGCAGTAGCCTGGGTGACACTCTACTGAGTGGCCAGTCTAGACACCTCACCAGCTTTTGTTTCCTCTTGGAAAACCTTCCATTTTCCACTTTCCTTGGCCAATGACCCAAGAGACTATTTCTGTAATTGAGGATTAGCCAAGGAGGGTTCTTTTGAAATGTCTACAGTAAGTTACAAAGAAAGCCTCTGACCTTTGTTCTCCAATTCAACTCACTACACACAATTGAAAACTTAAAGGACATTTTAAAAAAAACAACAAAAAAACCTCCCAGACCAGCCCTGCCTGAGGAGGTTTGGACTTTCCTGTGAAGCAGATGGGCAAGTCTTGAGCAGCTTTTCAGTGATTCTTGAAATTCCAGCTTGGTAAACAGGACAGCAACTTGGAGTCTTTGAGAGTGTCCTGTGAAGGGGGACTGGACACAGGGAGGGCCTCCTGGGCGGCTCCCCTTCCTGGTCGGGGTGGAGAAACACGACTCTGCCCTTATTGGTGCTTAAGCAGAACTGTGGTGTTTATTTTTTTAAAGATTTATTTATTTTTGCATACAGGCTGGGGTGCAGGCCAGAGGTGTGGCATGGTGAGAGGGTTCACCAGAGACAGAGTGGGAGCAGAACAGGCAGATTGACCGAAATGCACTGCTGAGGGGAGCAGTGGGTGAGGCAGGAGGTCTGCTGCGCCCTGTGGGAAGCTCCCTGGCCGGGCATCAAACTCACTCCGCAGCTCCGCAGCGCTGTGCTTAACCTGTTGCGCCACCAGAGAGGCCCACCCAAAACTGTGGTGTTTAGACGGCCTGGCTAGTGGACAGCTGTGTCCGCAGTCGGGTCTGAGGACAGCCCCCTCCTGTGGGTTCCGTCCCTTCCCGGGACGGTTCAGATACTCTGGGACTTGGGAAAAGATCGTCTGGTCTCCCTTTCCCCTCCCGGCAGGCCACTCTCCTGGTCCATGACCCTGGACCACCTTCCATCTTCAGAGCCTCACACGTTTCCTCCAGGCCCTCCCCACCCCCCAGAACCTGCCTCCCTCTGACCCCCGCCCCCAATAGCAGTTAGCGACCTGGGACCTTGTCACAGTCTCCCCCCAGAGGTTAAGTCACCCCGTCCTTTTTATTCCTCCCGTTTCTACCTGAAAAGATTAACCAGTGCCTCACCCAAAACAGAAATCAAAAAACCCTACGAATATCAGTTTTCATGAGAAATTTCTCTCTGTCAAAAAAACCACACGCAAATTCATAAGCCAACCTTAGAAAATCTATTTTCCAGACACCTGTGGCAATAGACACAAACATCCTTAATAGCAGAGGGCTTTGATAAGTACTGGCACCAAAGAGAGGCGAGGGCGTGAGCAGGCCAATTATCAAAATGATGAAACAAATAGTTAATAAGTGAAGAAAAAAGTCCACTTCAGTCATAGACAAGCAAAATAAAGCCGTTTGTGATGACATTTCCCTTATCACCCACCCCACCAACAAAGCAGACCCGCAGCTGGGCAGGGGCTATCTTGTCAGTGACACGGAACACACAAGCATCAGATGAGTCTTTTTGGAGGAAAAAAGTCTTAAAATCACCACTACCTTTTAACCTGTCAGTTCCACCTCTGGAAGTTCCCTACACGCCTTGTGCCCGTGGCAGTAATAATATCCGTGGCACTGTGATTGCGAAAACGAAAAGAAAAAAAATACATCACTTATCATTTCCCCCTCTCTTTCTTGGCCGTGTCCTCCTGCGATATGGCCAATTTTATGTTATCTTTTATTTAAATTCTGAACTCCCTGTGCCAGGACATAATTTTGTGTTTTGATTTTACCTTTACTAGAAAAGCAATTCATAAGAAATCTGAGCTGGGGTGAGTCTGGGGTCTGGCTCGGCCCCTCCTGGCCCTGTGACTGGTGGAGAGGGTCTTTCCTGCCCTGAGAGGGTGAGACCTTGGCTTGAGGCCCAGGGAGGTGGGCGAGGGCACCTTGGAGAGAAGCTGGCAGGGCAGCTGGCCGAGGTTCTTGGGAAGTAGCGAGGAGGTTGGGTTACAGGTAACCCGAGCTGCCAGGCAGAGCTTTAAGTCTGGACCGAGAAATCCTTTCTAGGGAGGGAATGGGGTCACTCAGGGCCCAGGCGCCTGCCTGCCCCATTGCCCACCCTGTTGTCCCCTGGGCAGGCAGGGCCTTCCACAGTGAAGGTATCCTGGGACCTTTATCACCACCAGGCCAGGTGACCCAGAAAACATCCTCCTGTGGAAAAGCTGCCTCCTCACCTGTCTGCTCCTCTGAGTCTCCTGAGTTCCCTCCTCCTCGCCCTTCTCCTCCCTCCAGGGCTGTCCTCCTGGGCTCCTCTGCCAAGCAGGACGGTCTCCTCCTCAAGGTGGCCCCGAAAGCAGATTCACCCTGGTCTAGATAGAGCTTGAGCTGCTGCCTCCTGTTACCCCTTAGCTTGGAACCTTCCCCCAAACCAAGCTGCTTCCAGGTCCCCCAGGCCTGGGGGTGCAGGCCTGCGAGATATCTCCCTCACGGCCCTGTGTGCTCCTTTGTGTCGGTCATTTCCATTTCCTCTGTTTTTTTCTCCTAAAATGGCTCTTGGCCCTGCGGATCCTTACCCACCTGCGTCCTCCCACCTCAGCCCTCCTCCCCTTGGGCCTCTTCAAAGAACTGCCTGCCGGTCAGAGATCAGGTTGTGCAGAGGCAATCCCGCTCACTTGAAAGGACACCTCCTCGTCCATCCTGCTATCCAGCCTGGAGGGGCTCCCGCCTTTTTTCAGCTCCGGGTTTCTGGCGGCCCTTCAAGTGCCAGACACAGAGGCAGCTGTCCTGGCTGGAGGGGTGGGGGGAGGCCTGGAGCCCGCCTCGCAGGACAAGGGCTCACCCCTGCAGAATCTGCACAGAGGTGGACCCCCCCTGGTTACCTCAAAATAGTCTGGGAGCTTTGGGTAAACTGGAGCTCCGGGGGGCCCTGGCAGGCCTCCGGAGAATCTTTATGGGTGGGGTGCGGGCGGCTGTGCTTGAGAACAAGGGTCCCAGACCCTGCAGCTGGCCGGCTCTCCTCAGCGCCAGCCTCTCTCCAATGGGCCTGTCTGGGGCCTGGGTCAAGCCGCCTCAGGCCCCATCGTGCCTTCCCTTTGCTCTCTCAGCTCTTCCCCCAGGCGGTCCCCCTACGCCTGGTCACATCCCACCCAGCCCACCCTGCAGTGAAGCCTACACCCGACTGCCCCTTCTCCCAACAGCTCCAGCACTGTCTGTGCTGCTGTCCAGGGCTAAGAGAGTTGCATTTACTTTTAATTTCACAAGTCATACAGGACTCTATCTGGATTGTAAAGCAATCCAGGGGACTCGGATGGATGCAGGCCGTTGGATCCTCACCTGCCCCCACTCTTACGCCTGGGTAACTGGGGTCGGAGGTGTCCTCCCTGACCCTTGTCCATGTATTTCCTGCGGGGATCTGGAAAGAGAACTGTCTTTTTTTTTTTTAATTTTATGCATACAAGCTGGGGTACAGGCCAGAGGCATGGAGCAGTGAGAGGGTTCACCAGAGACAGAGTGGGGAGCAGCACAGGCAGATCGACGGAAATACACTGCTGAGGGGAGCAGCGGGCGAGGCTAGAGAGGTCTGCCACCATGTGAGAATCTCCCCAGACGGGCTTCAAACTTGCGTCGCCGCTGAGGACAGCTCCACAGCGCAGCGCTTTAACCTGCTGCGCCACCGGGGTGGCCCTGTCTTTCCTCCCGCCTAAGACCTGGGCCCTGTGGCCCCCCTCCCTGCCCCCCCTCCCTGCCCCCTGCAGCCTGTGACCTTGACCACCCCTCTCTCCAGCATCTCCCGTCTCCACGACCCCTTCCCCAGGACTCTGGGGGAGCCCCTGCGTGCACACAGACACACCCACAGGTGTTCCTTTCTCAAAAATATCTCCTTTTGGATCCCTGAAGGCTTCTCACCCCTCCCCTGCCAGTCTCCTTCCTTGCGAGAGCCGGACCTCCTGGTCCTGTGCTCTCCCTTTGCTGACCCTCCTACAGCAGCAGCTCTGATCCAGGTGCCCTCATCCTCCAGGGGCCAAGTCCAGGGGTGAGCGAAGGTTCCAGAAAACAGTGCTGCCGCCTCCGCCAGCCCCTGCAGAAGCGCTCTAACCTTACAGCAGGGGCCTGCCATCCACCTGGAGTCTCCACTCCCTCACGCCCCTCACACTGGCTCATGTGGTCAGTGGTTGGGTACCAGCAGTGTCACAAGCGCGCCCCATACAATGCCTCAAGTTCACCTCTGTTGTCACCCCAGACTTTTGTGAGCCTTGGCAGCTTTATTTATGGGGGGGAGGAAGGGGCTAGCAGCTTCTGGGGGTGCGACTTACTCCAATGCCCTGAACATCTGGCCCCCAGGGCTTCCAGAAACACCTGGGCCCACCAAAGGCGGGCATCTGGCTTAGTGCAGGGGTGGGGTTCCTGAAGACTATCTCCTCTGAAGGAGAAGGAAAGGACATGGCACTTAGGCCCTGCCTTCATTTTCCTACCTTAGTACCATAAAAGAAAAGCACCCAAAATTTTAAATTATGAACATTCCCCAAAGAGCACTGTATAGTTTCCTGTTGCTTCCAGACCGAGTTACCAAGTTTATGTGACTTAAAACAGCACAGGGTCATTCTCTTACAGTTCTGGAGGTCAGAAGGCCAAAATCAATGTATCCACCTGGTTGTTCCTTCTGGAAACTTCAGGGAAGTGTCTGTTTCCTGGCCTTGTCCAGCTTCCAGAGACCGCCTGCCTTTCTTGGCTCATGGGCCCTTCTTCCACCTTCTAGGGACATCTCTGCCCTCCTATCATCTCCTACCTCCGATGCTGACCTCGCGCCCCATCTCCATCTTCTGAGACCCCTTGTGATTTGACATTGGGTGCAGAAGAGTCTCCCCATTTCTAGATCCTTCACCACATCTGCAAAGCCCCTATCCCACCTATAGTAACACATCCAGAGGTTCTGCAGAGGATGGACCGACAGCTTTGGTAGCCTTTGTTCACCCACCGCAAGTCTGAGATGTGAGGTTATAGCCACCTGTGTCCGCCTCCAAGGTCAAACGGAGGCTAAGATATTGCCTTGCTTTCTTCAGAGTTGTTTTTAAGAACAGTAAAACTCAACAGAAATATTTCTCTCCTCCTTCTCTGCTCAGCAGAAACCACTCCTGAGGCTGATGCAACCCTCTTGGTTGCATCAACAAATGCATTTCTGAAGAGGACAGCAGCATTTTTGAGTGATTTGAAACTTTATGTTCAAGGAATCACTGTGCTTATGTGCCCTGCAGCAACCTGGTTTTGTCTTGTTTTTAAGATTTTATTTATTTATTTTTGTGTAGAAAAACTGGGGTGCAGGCCAGAGGTGTGGGGGGCTGGGAAAGAGGATTCACCAGAGACAGAGTGGGGAGCAGAATAGGCGGATCTACTGAAGTACACAGCTGAGGGGAGCAGCAGGGAGACAGGAGAGATCTGCTGCGCCATGGGGGAAGCTCCCTGGCCAGGGATTGAACTCATGCAGTGCCACAGTGGCTATTGATAACTTCACAGAGCTGAGACTTAACTCCTTGAGCCACAGAGGGGACTTTATTTACTATTTTTAAAAATGAGTTTTCATCCATGTTTTCCAGTCCATCTGCTCTGTTCCGATTTTTTTCTTGATGTCAGGCAGTTGGGGCCTTTCCTCCACCTTGACTCTGAACAACAAATCCACCCAGGACCTTCTGTGTTCTGCAAAGCAGCACCCCTCCCTCTCCCCCACCCCCCACTCCTGCTCTCTTCCCTCTCTGTGGAGTTCCCCAGATCCAGATGGCCCTTTGCCCACCCCCTCATGAGTGCTGGCCCAGGCAGAGCTTTTCCCTTTACTGAGCACCCCCACCCCACCTTCCCTACCCCTCTATCCCCACCACCCCCTGCTGCTTTTTTAAAAAAGATTTATTTACATACAAGAGCATACAAGAGCTGGGGTGTAGACCAGAGGTGGGAGGGGTGAGAGGATTCACCAGAGACAGAGTGGGGAGCAGAACAGGTGGATCTACTGAAGTACACTGCTGAGGGAGCAGTGGGGAGACAGGAGAGGTCTGCTGAGCCCTGTGGGAATCTCCCAGCCAGGGATAGGACTTGTGCTGCAGTGGCTGCCAATAGCTTCAAAGGCTGAGACTTAACCGCCATCAGGGAGGCTCCACTTGCACATTTTAGCTTTTGGGCTGAACCCCTTGCTCAGGGGTATGTAGCAATGGTGTAGGGTTGTAACGCCCAACATGGTGCTGTTGGAATGACCACCCCGGACTGGGCAGGGCGCTGGGAGTTCACAGAGGCCAGCTGGCATGGGCTGCTGTGTCCCCTGTGCCCTCTAAGGGGCACACAAAAGTCCACGTCGCTGCCTACTGGAAGCAGCTTTCCAGAGAGGAGCCCAGACAAGCAGCTCCGGGGACACCCCCTCAATGTCCTGTGACACCGACTGCAGGAAGCACAAGAGGCCTGCCAGGTGCCAGGGGGTGCAGTGACAAGCCAACCCCAGAGGAAATCCCCCAGAAACCCAGGGAGTTGAAATCCTCTTCTCAAGGTCTTAGTTCCCCAAAACAAGTGTTTCCTAATGGAGCTTGGAGGGAGTCCCGGGCAGCCGCCAAGGCGTGTGGCTGGGGTGCTGTCGAGCCGGGCTGTCAGTGGCTTCCAAGACGACAGGGCAGTTCATGGTCACAGTCTGCGCAGAGACACTCCTCTGCAGCTTTTGTGAATTCTTGTCTCTGGGTGGGAAGTTTGACAGGTCATCTCATCAGAAATTAGGCAAATTAGGACCTGCCTGGTGGTGCAGCAGTTAAGCGCTGCACTACAGAGCTGTTGCCAGTGGCAAGTTCCACGCCCGGCCAGGGAGCTGACCCACATGGCGCAGCAGACCTCTCCTGCCTCACCCGCTGCTCCCCTCAGCAGTGTATTTCTGATCTGCCTGTTCTGCTCCCCGCTCTGTCTCTGGTGAACCCTCTTGCCGCCCCACGCCTCTGGTCTGTACCCCAGCTTGTATGCATAAATAAATAAATCTTTTTTTAAAAAAGAAATTAGGCAAATTAGGCTATCAGTTAGAAATAAAGATATAGTTGGCTTCCCTGGTGGTGCAAGGGGTTAAATCTCAGCAGCATGGAGCTATCAGCAACCACTGCAGCACGAGTTCGATCCCAGGCCAGGGAGCTTCTGATATGGCGCAGCAGACCTCTCCTGTCTCCCCGCTGCTCCCCTCAGCAGTGTACTTCAGTAGATCCGCCTGTTCTGCCCCCCACTCTGTCTCTGGTGAATCCTCTCACCCCCCCACACCTCTGGCCAACACCCCACCTCTTGTATACATAAATAAATAAATCTTTTTTTAAAAAATGAAGACATACTTTCTTCAAGATTTGCTCAAACCAAGGTTTTTCTTCTTCAAAAAATGACATCCTGGGCCTCCCTGGTGGCTCAGTGGTTAGGTGCTGCACTGTAGATCTGTTGGCAGCAGCGACGCAAGTTTGATGCCCGGCCAGGGAGATTCCCACATGGCACAGCAGACCTCTCCTGCCTCGCCCGCTGCTCCCCTCAGCAGTGTGTTTCTGTCCATCTGCCTGTTCTGCTCCCCACTCTGTCTCTGGTGAACCCTCTTACTGCCCCACACCTCTGGCCTGTACCCCAGCTTGTACGCATAAATAAATAAATCTTTTTAAAAAAAAATGACATCCCATGAATCAGCGGCCCTTCACAGCTCCTGGCAGCACACCTGTCAGTGACGGCCGGGCAGAGTCCCAACCCCAGCCCCCCTCCCCAGCCCTATACACAGAGCTGCCTTGGTGAAGCCTTCCCGGTGAGGTGGTTAAGCATCGAGGTGTGGGGCTCCTGTGACTTCTTTGGCATGTTTAGCTGTGTCGAAAGATCTGCAATCTTCTCAAGTCCACATTCACTGACCTCACGTTGGTAGCTAGAAATCAGCCACGGTGGGAGTATTTACACCACAAAGTTGGCAAACATGATATAATTCAGGCTTTTTGTTGGGTGGCACAGGAGGAGTGCTGGAAAAAGTACCTGGTAAAAGCAAGAAACACCAAAAATAGCTCCCGGTGCAGAGGGGGCCTGGAGAGCAAGGGTATTGGAGACAGGTTTTGCTTTTGCTTTTTCAATTTTCGTGGCCATCACTATATTTTTAAAAAGAGAACTTTCTTTTTAAGAACAAAGACTTCCTGCCCTGTCTGTTAATCCCACACCATTAACTGGAGACTTCCTTGGGCCCAGCTGTCTGGTCAGGAGGACCTCAGAGCCTGGAGGGACGTCAGGCCGAAATTCAAGTCACCAAATTCCAAGGACCAAGCAGGAAAATGGGTCTGAAGATAAGAGATCCCACAGGGTGTGACCCTAGGGATGGTGGAGGCAGGGGTGCCTGACTCAAGGCAGGTGGCACAAAAGGGCATTTAGAGTATGGGGTGCAGGGATGGTTTTTGAGGTAATTCCTGAGACTGTTTCTCCTGCAGCTTAAATGAAAAGGGGACCTCAGCTCTGCCCAGGAGGGAAGGAGGGCAAACTAGGGCAGAGAGGAAACCTGTATGGACAGGTTCCTCAACCTGGGGAAAGGTGCCGCACCTCTCCTGCTCCCTGGAGAGTTGCCACCTGTGGTAAACAAGTCCCAGGGAATGAAGTAGGACTCCAGGCAGATACCGGGAACCTCAGCGAGCTCCAGAGAGGACCCTTGAGGGCCTGTTCTGAGTCTGGGGCAGAGGTTTGCCTTGGAGGAGTTTGGAATGGCTCAGAAATTCTGAGCAGAGATAAGGGGTCGCCAGGTGCAGGATGGGCCATAGCCAGGAAAATCTACCCAAGATGCAGCTGGATGCAGGATCTGGAGGGCAGCCCGAGGAAGGCTGGTGGGACCTCAGATGGGGGACCTGGGGGAGCATTCACCCCTCCCTGTGGCCTGGATGCTTGGGGCAGGAATACTGTCCAGGAAAGGGAACACGGGGGAGGGGAGCATTCGTTGCCCTGGATGGCCAGGATGGTGGGGGAGGGCCTGGTTGATGGAGTGGCAGTTCCCATGCCAACAGGCCAATGCCAGCCTGCACCCCACAGCACCCTCAGGTTTCCCAGCTTCATCTGCAGTGTAGGCAGCACCCTGCAAAACCTGGTCCTGGCACCCTGAGCCTCTTTTTTCTCTTTCTTTTATTTAAATTGAGGTGTAACAGGGCTTCCCTGGTGGTGCAAAGGGTTAAGTTTCAACACTATGAAGCTGTCAGCAGCCACTGCTGCACGAGTTCGATCCCAGGCCAGGGAACTTCCCACAGGGCACAGCAGACCTCTCCTGTCTCCCGGCTGCTCCCCTCAGCAGTGTACTTCAGTCGATCTGCCTGTTCTGCTCCCCACTCTGTCTCTGGTGAATCCTCTCACCACCCCCCCACCTCTGGCCTTTACCCCAGTTTTTGTATGCATAAGTAAATAAAAATAAATCTTTTTTAAAAATAGAGGTGCAACTGACATCCATTATCTTAGTTTCAGATGTACAACATGGTGATTTGACATTTTTAGCCACTGTAACGTGATCACCAAATTAGTCTATTTATCATCTTTTTTCTCACCACTGTCTCTTATACCTCTTTGGCCAATCTCCCTCCTTCTCCCTCTTAGCTTTAGAAACCTCATTTCATTTATTAGTGTCTGCTAGTTTGTTTTTTTTAAAAGATTTTATTTATTTATACATACAAGCTGGGGCTACAGGCCAGAGGCGTGGGGGGTGAGAGGATTCACCAGAGACAGAGCGGGGAGCAGAATAGGTAGATCAGAAACACACTGCTGAGGGGAGCAGCGGGCGAGGCAGGAGAGGTCTGCCACGCCATGTGGGATTCTCCCCGGCTGGGTGTCGAACTCACATCACGCGCTGCCGACAGCTCCACAGTGCAGCGCTTAACTGCTGCGCCACCAGGGAGGCCCTAGTGTCTGCTAGTTTTTATAAGTATTTTGCCTTGTTGAATCATCCACCTTCTAGCTGTCTAGTATTTGTCTTTGTCATTCTGACATGCTTCACTGCACGTAGTCCCCTCCAGCTCCTTCCATTCAGCTGTAAATAGGAACATTTCATCTTTCCTGATGGTTGCTGAGTATTGCGTGGTGGACAGAACACATCTCCTTGGTCCCGTCTACCAGTGGGCTCTTAGGGTGTTTCCATGGCCGGGCTATTATAAATACTGCTGCAATGAACATTGTAGAACATATATATTTTTATTTATTTATTTATTTATTTATACATACAAGAACTGGGGTGCAGCCCAGAGGTGTCAGGGTCAGGGTGAGAGGATTCACCAGAGACAGAATGGGGAGCAGGACAGGCGGATCCACTGAAGTACACTGCTGAGGGGAGCAGCGGGGAGACAGGAGAGGTCTGCTGCGCCATGTGGGTCAGCTCCCTGGCTGGGGCTCAAACTCATGCTGCAGTGGCTGCTGGTAGCTTCATAGTGCTGAGACTTAACCACTTGCGTCACCAGGGAGACCCTAAAGCATATATTTTTTGAGTTGCTGGCTTCATGTGTTTTGGATAGATGGCTAAGAGCGGGATTCCTGAATCATGTGGTATTTCCATTTTTAGTTTTTTAAGGTAATTCCAGATTGCTTTCCAAAATGACTGCACTAGCCCACATTTCCACCAATGGTTTAATAGTGCTCTTCTCTCTCCACATCCTCTCCCGCACTTGTGGAGTTGTTTTCTAAAATATGTGAGTTCCTCAAGGGTGTGATGGTATCTCATTGTGCTTTTGACTTGCATCTCCCTTGTTAAAAGCAACGATGAACATTTTTCTATGTAGCTACACCTTCTGGATTTCCTCTTTGATTAATTGTCCATTCAAATCTGCTGCCCATGAACTTTCTTTGTAGCAACTTTCAAAGTTGTAAGACCATGTTATTATCCCCATGACTTATTCATTTGTTCTTTTATGGGAGATATTTATTTAAAGTAATACATTTGCAACTCAGAGAAGTTCTAAATTGTACATTCCAGGTTTAACCAACTTCATAAAAATAATTTGAGGACAGCTGCAGCCACAGATTTCGACTGCAGGGTTGTTTCTTTGCTCACTCTTCTCTTACTTTTCTTTCCTAACTTTTTTTTAAAGACTTATTTGTTTTAAAAGATTTATTTATTTATGTATACAAGCTGGGGTGTAGGCCAGAGGTGTGGGGTGGTGATAGGACTCACCAGAGACAGAGTGGGGAGCAGAACAGGCAGATCTATTGAAATACACTGCTGAGGGGAGCAGTGGGGAGACAGGAGAGGTCTGCTGTGCCATGTGGGTCAGCTCCCTGGTTGGAGATTGAACTCAGGCCATAGTGGTGATAGCATTGAAACTTAATGCCTAGGCCACCAGGGACACCCAACAAGATTTCATTATTTATCATAGCTTAGTAGTATTCCATTAGAGACATATTGTCATGCATTGCTTAACGATGGGGATACATTTCTGAGAAATGTGTCATTAGATGATTTTGGTGTTGTGTGAACATCATAGAGTATAATTAAAAAACCTAGGTGGGCCAGCCCACCACACACCTAGGCTCCATGGCACAGCCTATTGGGACCACCATCAAACATGAGATTGTTTGTGTCTGAAAGATTGTAAATGACGCGTTCATGTTTCTAGCACATCTTCATTCATTTACCTGTTGATGGACACTTTATTTCCATATGGCTTATGGAGGTGAGTTAGCTATACCACGTGTTCTCAATTCCTGAATCGGCTGACCATTAGGACTTAGTGATGTTCATGTGAATCAAACATTCAACACATTGACAGCAAATGTCAGCAGAAGCTGACTTAGTTTACCTAATTACCTGTAACTGATACGAAGCTGTTGGGGGTGACTAACTAATCAATAGGGCCCGCAGCATTTTAGGGTTGTTCAAGTCTCAGCAGTAGGGAAGGGGTTAGGGAAAATACTGTCCCAGTGATAGGAGATTCATGTGTGTGATTTATCAAAAATTGAAGGACTTCAGGGCCTCCCTGGTGGCACAAGGGGTTAAGTCTCAGCACTATGAAGCTATTGGCAGCCACTGCAGCCCGAGTTCGATCCCCAGCCAGGAAGCTGACCCACATGGCACAGCAGACCTCTCCTGTCTCCCTGCTGCTCCCCTCAGCAGTGCACTTCAGTGGATTCGCCTGTTCTGCTCCCCACTCTGTCTTTGGTGAATCCTCTCACCCCCGCACCTCTGGTCTATGCCCCCGTTCTTCTATGCATAAATAAATAAAATAAATCTTAAAAAGAAAAAAATTAGCAATTTAGCAATGAATGATACCACCTGAAGTGTTCATAACAAAGATTTGGACGTTCAGGAGGAAGTGGTAAATGCTGCCACGGAATTAAAGGAAGCTTCATAGAAGAGGTGACAGCACCCAGCTGCTCCCTGAAATGTAGGAGCCACTAGGTAGAGAAGGAGGAAGTGGTAAATGCTGCCACGGAATTAAAGGAAGCTTCATAGAAGAGGTGACAGCACCCAGCTGCTCCCTGAAATGTAGGAGCCACTAGGTAGAGAAGGAGGAAGTGGTAAATGCTGCCACGGAATTAAAGGAAGCTTCATAGAAGAGGTGACAGCACCCAGCTGCTCCCTGAAATGTAGGAGCCACTAGGCAGAGAAGGAGGAAGAGCAGTCCAGAAACAGGAGGACAGGATGTGGCAGAAGGTCAGGAGGAAGGAAGGATGGTTTCAAGCACTATAGATGCTATGCTGTTCAGAATCCACTGTCCACATGGGAAAATTCTTTTCAGAATCAGAACTCAAGTCACCTCTTTAGAAACATTAATTTTCTTTTGTCTAATAGTGAAACCATATTGTGATTCCTTTCTTTCTTTCTTTTTTTTTTTAAAGATTTATGTATTTATTTATGCATACAAGCTTTGGTACAGGCCAGAGGCGGGGGGCAGTGAGAGGATTCACCAGAGACAGAGCGAGGAGCAGAACAGGCAGATCGACGGAAACACACTGCTGAGGGGAGCAGCAGGAGAGGAAGGAAAGGTCCGCTGTGCCATATGGGAATCTCCCTGGCCGGGCGTCGAACTTGCATCACTGCTGCCAACAGCTCCACAGCGCAGCGCTTAACTGCTGCGCCACCAGGGAGGCCCTGTGATTCCTTTCTTACCTTGGCTGCCAGGAAGCTCCTGAAGTGCTAGATTCCTTGTGCTTTTTATATCCCCCAAGAGACCCATGCAGGACTTCTCACCTAATAGATCCTGCATTAGTTCTGTGTTACACAACACTATAACAACAAACACAGCAACTTACAACAATATACACTTATTATCTCATAGTTTCTCACTGAAGTCTGGGCAAGGCTTGACTGGGTCTTCTTCAGGGTTTCAATCAAGGTGTCTGGCAGGGCTGTGGTCTCAACTGAGGCTTGACTGGGGAAGGATCTGCTTGCCGGCTCATGTGGTAACTGACAGGATGCAGAGCCCTCTGTTTCTCTCTTGGGGTCAGTGGGTACATGAGAAGAGTGGCCTCTGAGCCAGTGGATAGTGCTCATGCCAGTTCCATGCGAAGAATGGAGCTTTCCTCTCCAGCCCTTGACTTCCTGAGTGGGGGCTGCTGGGAACTAAGGGCAGAGTGGACCCATCATATAGACTTTAAAAAGATGGAAAATGGGCATGCCAATGTCTCTTTATCACCATGTGCAGCTCCTGCTTGCAACTTTTGCTTTTGCTGGGTGGACACATGGGATCTGCCTGTGTGCGGCTCCCACTTGCACTCTGGTCTCTGCTCAGTGGAGGCTAGCTGGGGTAGGACAGGTGGCATCTGGCTATGTGTAGGTCAGTATTTTCTATTCCTTTTTCTCTTTCTTGGCTCTCCCTTTTCTTTACTCCCGATGTAAATAAACCCTCTCGCTGTGTATCTGCTTTTGGATCTTGCCCAGTGTTCTGAGGCTTATGGGTGAGGAATCACAAACTGGGTTATTCCCTTTTCCTTGGGTATTGCCCCATAATAGTTCCTCAGGAACTTGCCCTGGCCGTAGGCAGTCCACAACATGGAAGCTCACCTCTTTGGAGTCAGCAAGGGAGGAGGCAGTCTGGCAAGATGGTCCTTACAATCCATGTCACATGATCTCAGGTATAGAATCACGGCTATCCCATCACTTTTGCCCTACTGGATTAGTTAGATCAAGGCCCACTTACACTCCAGGGAGGGACTTATACAAAGCCACGATGATCCTTGTATCGTGGGTCACAGGGCAACCCCGGACTGTCCACCACGGTCCTCATCAGATATGAACTATGAGTTAACAGAAACGCTCCTTTCAGCAATCAAAGGCATCACTGCTATGTGGATGCAGGGTCTCCTTGAGCACCAGGAGACAGTGATGAGAACTGCGTCCCTGCCCCACAGACCCACTACAAGCCTGAGACAGAGCTCCTGGCCTGGCACCAGCTGGGTAAGAGGAGCTTTCCCTGAGTGGCCCTCTAACATTGCTTATCTGGACACAGATGAGTAGGTAGATAAATATGAAATCAAAAAACGTTACAGGATTCAGATTAATGCTGGAAGGTCCTAGAGTTTTCTACCGTCAAGGTGACTCTCATAAAATTCTCCATTGACACATGTAATTTAAAAAAACCCATAAACCAAATGTAACAGCCGAAAAGTAGGAACTGGGTCAGACAACTCCGTTAAGAGTGTGGCTCTTCCCTAGAAAAAAATGTCTCCTAACTGCTAGCATCTATTATTTTCCCCAGCTACAGACGAGGCGTGTACATGAACACTGTTTCGAGATTCTGCTACCGGGGTAAAATAGCCTGCACCGTGGGTCCAACTGCTGGGGTGGGCTTCTCCTGACCCGCTTCCTGTGTGACCGCTGACAAGTTACTTAACTTCCCATAAAGGCAATAAATGCTTCTCCTGTATCTGCTGCTTGCCAGGGTCTCTATCTATATTCAATTCTTAGAAATTCATTTAACCCACATCATCAGCTTGGATGCTAGGCTTCACCATTATTAATTTTTTAAAGATTTATTTATTTATGCATACAAGAGCTGGGTGTAGGCCGGAGGTATGGGGTGGTGAGAGGATTCACCAGAGACAGAGTGGGGAGCAGAACAGGCAGATCTACTGAAGTACACTGCTGAGGGGAGCAGCAGGGAGACAGGAGGGGTCTGCTGCGCCCTGTGGGAAGCTCCCTGGCCGGGGATTGACCTCTTGTTGCAGTGGCTGCCGATAGCTGCATAGTGCTGATACTGAACCCATTGCACCACCAGGGAGGCCCCGGGCACCATTATTATCCGCACTTTACCCATGAGAAAACCGAAGGGTATTGGTTTGGGCTTGCAGGCTGCTGGACAAGAACATGGAGCTTGGGCCTCTCTGGTGGCTCAGCGGTTAAGTGCTGCGCTGTGGAGCTGTCGATGCAGTTCGATGCCCGGCTGGGGAGATTCCCCCATGGCGGGGAGATTCCCACATGGCACAGCAGACCTCTCCTGCCTCGCCCGCTGCTCCCCTCAGCAGTGTATTTCAGTCAATCTGCCTGTTCTGCTCCCTGCTCTGTCTCTAGTGAACCCTCTCGCCACCCCACGCCTCTGGCCTGTACCCCAGCTTGTATGCGTAAATAAATAAATCTTAAAAAAAAAAAAAGAACATAGAGCTTGACGGGTTAAAGGCTGAACAAGGCAACTGAAGACAGAGAAAGGCAAAAGGAAGCTGCTCTGCCCCATGCCAACCACTTGGCTCACCATTTGAACCACCTGTATTGATTAGGATCTTATATGATGATTTTCACCCCTGTGCAGGGTGTGGGGAGAAGGGGAAGCCAGAGACATCACTGGGGGATCTGGATGGCTCCCTGTTTACAGCCACCTTCACCCGAATATTCTAGGAGGGTCTGGGAAGGCCTGGGTCTGACAGTCCCAGTGACCATGGATGGGGTGGCAGCACTGGGGGAGGAGCTGGACCTACCTGAGGGCTTAGGGCCTGGTGTGTGTGTGTGTGGGGGGGACTGGGGGTGGAGGACAGCCCAGGGTGGGTTCCTCTTAGATAAGGACAAGGAGCACCTCCCTCTGTTGGGAAGGCTTGGGGAAGGGGAGGTAAGCAAGCGTTTAGCCTCTGAGACCGAGAAGAGAACCTCCAGGGAGAGGGCCAAGGCCAGCAAACCTGGCATAGCTGAAAAAAGCGCACCTGCAGGAAGGGCCCCCCCACAGCAGCCTGGCTCCCCCTTGCTATTCAGGAAACTAGATAACCAGGCCGGCAGAGGGAGTCGGGCTGGCACCCAGCGAGTGTAAGGGCTTTTCTTCCCCCTCCCCCGGACCCCAGCGGCCGGCTCTGGGCCTCTGGACCTGGGTGCTCCTCAGCCTCCGTCCTCCCTCCCCCCCTCCCCTTCAGAACTTCAGTTGTCGGAGGCCGCCTCCTGTCGGGCTGAGGGGCGTTCGCCCTCTATTCCAAAGCCCCCCAGCCCCCAGCCAGGTACCCTTTTATTCCAGGCCCCCTTCTTCTGCCCGGATGGCCCCTCACCCCTGGGCCCCAGGCGGAGGCCACCCCGCGAGTCTGGCTTCTCTGGCAGGGCTGAAGCAGCCTCACTCGGCAGCCAACTGCGCTCCGGACACTTTTCCCGCCAACACGGCCAGGTAGGGGGGAGGTTCCCCGCGCGCAGACACAAACAACGCGGCTCCGCGCCGGCCGGCTGCACACAGCCCCCAGCGGGCACCTGGGGACCCGGTGTGCACGCCCGAAAGGGCAACCTCGGGGTGTGGCCTGTCCTCGCTTCCCCCCAACGCGAGCCCCCATCCCACCCGCCTTCTCTCTCTTCCTCCCCGACTGCGGGGAGGGAATCCCGGAGCACTGAGGCGTCCCAGAGTTCGGGTTCTCCCTGCCCGCCAGAGTGCCCGTTTTTCCGGGGAGCAGGGGCGCTTCCCGCGACCTCGAACTGTGTGGGCCACGCGCGCTTGAGTTCCCCTCCGCGGGGGCTGCACCCTCTGCCCCTTGGATAAACGCCCCTTTCACAGCCGAAGCCAGAATGGCCAGGCCCCGGCTGCACTCCCCGATCTCCAGCCCCCAACTGTGCAGCCCCGGCGGGGGGTGTGGGGACTCGAAGCACAGAGGCGCGCGGGCCTGGTGACGGTCAACTTTGCGCCCAAGTGTGGGGTTCGGGGGTGCAGGCCAGAGAGCGCGTCCGGCGCCAGCTCCGCTGCCCGTGGGGCCCGGGGGTGCGTGTATGCGAGCGTTTTGAGGGGTTGGGGAGCACCGGAGGCCGGAGGCGGGGAAGTGGCTCCGCCATGCCCCCTTGAGCCCTGGAAAAACCCCGCGCGCTGGAGAGAGGCGGGTCCGCTCTCAGGCACTGCCGGGGACGGCGGAACAAAGGCGGCCCGCGGCCGGATGCAGTCATGGAAAAAACCCATCGGGGCGCCGGGGCGGGGGCGCCGCGCGCCGGGCAGCCCAGTCACCCTCGTCCGCCGGCCGGGGAGGGGCGCCCTCGGCCCCTTGCCGGGAGCGCGCGAGGCGGCAGTGGGGGCGCCTGCTGCCTGGCCGCCCCCAGGTCCCGAAGGCTGCGCGCCCGCCGGCCCTCCGCGCACACGCGCTGCTCTCCGCCGCGAGGGGAGGCGCCGGGCGGGCACACGCGGCGCTGCGCACGGCCCCTGGCAGCGGCGGCCCCGGGTGGCGGCCGACAGGGGGCGCGCGCGGACCCGGTCCACGCGCGGTGGCCCCGGGCACGTGCGCCCAGACACGCGGGCGGCCCGCACGGTGGGAGGAGAGGGCCCCACGCGGGCGCGCGAAGTGGAGGCTCTTGGGGCAGCCGCCGGGGTAGAAAGCAGAACCCCAGAACTTGGGCGGGGCCTTGAAGCAGGCAGCCGCGGCCTGCTTCCCGTCACCGCCCCCCCCCCCCCCCAGTTTCACAGGTGCGCGGCCGGCCCACGTCCCGCCCAGCGCTGCAGTTTCCCTCCAGGCCTGCGCGCCCCGGCCTGCTCCTTTGAACCTGACTGAAGACCTGGAGGCAGGGGAGGCTCTGGGTTTTGGTGATTCGGTTTTGGCTTTTTTTGTTCTATTGAAAAGGAAAGTGTGAGGCAACCTGGACCCTGTGACTCCTGAAGTCTTTTCCAGTTCCGGCTGACGAAGAAGCCACTCAACCCAGAGGCCATAAAAGGAGCTGGTGGGAACTGAGGAAAAACTTGGTGCCTGCTTTGGCCCCAGCCGCAGGATCTTCCCCGGGGGCAAATGGGGCAAATGTCTCCTCCTTTATTTGTTCTGCCTTGTGCCCTGGGGTCCCAGGGCTCAAAGCCTGAACCGTGAGGCCCCCAGGGTGCAATGGGTATAGACTAGGGCATGACCGTGGGGGCCCAGAGCCAGCTTTGGAGCTGGGGAGCTCTAGGCTCTGCCTCATGGAGTGGCTTCTGAGTTGGGGTGTCAGCTGAGGGTCCCTGAAGGCCAGAGGGTAATGAAACAGGAGCCCACAACTTCAAAAAGTTTCAAGTTCAGGACCTCCCTGGTGGCGCAACGGGGTAAGCGCACGCTGTGGAGTTGTGGGAGATAATCCCCCAAGGGCAGCAGACTGCTCTTTCCTTGC
>PVIJ01021243.1:0-18964 GCA_004024925.1 Scalopus aquaticus | reverse complement strand
AATAGATGATTGGATCAAGAAGATGTGGTACATATACACAATGGAATACTATTCAGCATTCAAAGAAGATAAACACATGCAATTTGCAGCGACATGGATGGAATTAGAGGGGATCATACTCAGTGAAATAAGCCAGAAAGAAAAAGAAAAATATCGAATGGTTTCACTTATAACAGGACTATAAGGAAACCAAATAGGAAAGAGGCGGGGGGGGGGCGGCGGGGGTGGGCAGGGGAGGGGAGGGTAAGGGCACAAAATGGAATAGAAAAGAACACAAGGGACCATGGAGATGGATCACGGGTGAATTGGTGGTGGGCTACCCAAGGGGAATACAAAATGTAAAAGACATAAATAACAATAAAAATATATATTAAAAAAAACAAAAACAAAAAACCTATGCCAAGTGTTAGCAATGATGTGGAACAAATGAATTTTTCCTAATCTACTGGCCGGAATGTAAAACTATTTTGAAAAACATTTTGGCAGGTTCTTAAAATTTGAATATAAACTGACTATTTAATCTAGCCTCTCTATTCCGAGGTATTTATCAAAATAATGAAAGTATGTGTCCACATAAAGATTTTACATGAATGTTCATAGAAACTTAATTTATAGGAGCCCCAAACTGGAAACAACAAAAATAACCATGAATAAGAGAATGGATAGATTATTGCCTATCTAAACGGTGGAACAACACTTGGTCATAAAAAAGAATGAACTAGGAACAGGGAATAAACATATCTCCACCCTATCTCTCTCACTAAATGCAGTAATAAAGTGGGGGGTGGGGGAGGGCGGGGAATGCATGGAGGACTCTGAAGAGTAAATAGTAACAGGTGAATTGGGGAAGAAAATAAGAATGTGGAGTAGCATTGAACTGAGGATCAATTCCCAATTTTCCTACTAGTACTCCCTAGACTATATTCCAGGCAGCCTGAAACCGGAAAGTGAGCAAGAGGGCACAGTGAAAATTCTGGAAGTCCTCTAGTTCTTCTTTAAAGAATGGGAAAGGAGTTCCGAGGGCTCAGAAAGAGTGAGAAAATGTCCTCTTTTACAATTTTCTCTATTCTCTCATGCTCCAGCACCCAGCCTTTCTTCTACAGTGACACCTGAAGCTTAAGGGGCACCTAAATTCTAAGGGAGGGAAGCCTCGCTGATTAGGGGAGTTCCACGAGAGGGAGAAATCCCACTGCGTTCTCACTACCCCCCCCCCCAAAGTCTCAGAAAATTCAAAATGTCCAGGATACAAAGTAAAATTGCTTGGCATACAGAGATCCAGGAAAAGCTCAACTTGCATAGTAAAAATAATCCAAAGAGGCCAACAGTGAGACGTTGTAATTATGTAACAAAGACTTTAAAATACTATAATGACAATCCTCACAGGAATAATCTTGTATTATTGAATGAATAGAAAAATAGTGTCAACAAAGAAAGAGAAAATAGAAAAAATAAGGAAATGAAAGTTTTAGAACTTTGAAATATAAGAGCCAAAATTTAAATACTTACCAAGTAAGCTCAAGAGCAGAAAAGCAAGGACAAAGAAACAGTAAGCAAGTAAGCTTAAGACTAGACTAATATAAATTTTCTAATTTAAGTAACTGTGAGAAAAAGACTTTTAAAAATGAGGAGAGGGCCTCCCTGGTGGTTCAAGGGGTTAAGTCTCAGGACTTTGAAGCTGACCACACCCACTGCAGCACAAGTTGGATCCCAGGCCCGGGAGCTTCCCACATGGTGCAGCAGACCTCTCCTGTCTCCTCTACAGCTCCCCTCAACAGTGTATTTCAGTGGACCTGCCTGTTCTGCTCTCCACTCTATCTCTGGAGAATCCTCTCACACACACACCCCCACACCTCTGGTTTACACCCAGCTCTTGTATGCATAAATAAATAAATCTTTTTAAAAAATAAAAAATAAAAATGAGTAGAGCTCACTGACAGCGGGCCTGGCTCTCCTGATTCCTATGTTAGTGCTCTGACAATGAATGAAGATTTCTGGGAGCAAAGCCAGAGGGTAACTAGAAAAATTGTCATGTGGGACATAGATGTGGGAGAGTAGGTGGGATGATGATAGGAAACTGTCTTAAGAGCAACAGCACACTGCCCTCTAGGGCAGGATGAGAAGGCAGGAGGGATTGAATGAGCTACATTCATTACACTCATCCATTCCTCCACCCATTCTGCCAACTGCTATTTATGGATGCTTACGTATGCCAGGATGGTGCTAGAATTCGAGGAATTAATATGACAAGCCCCTCCCCCCACTCAGCACTAATTTGGGCCTGAGGAATGAGGAGATTAAAAGTAATGGTTTGGCACAATTCTGTCAGTACATTTGATTCCAGCCCATTGACCAGAGTCACCCTTACTGTTTGTGGGTTTATTTTTGCCACCCACTGGGCCAGTGTTTAAGCTGTGAAGAATGGAGTGATGAAGAAAAGAATTTGACACCAAGAATGAGCATCTCTAGCTTCTCTAGACTTTGCAAGCTCAGGGTCCTACCTGACCTCTTTTCTTGACTAGATCCAGGCCACTTCTAAGAGTCAAGTGAATCAACCCCCGGAATAATGGCTCCTGTGCAGGAAGCACAGCTGGGTCCAAGGATTTGGCTCAGTGCATGGCTGTTGTGGGGCTCCTGTGGGGAAGGCTGGTGTTTGTGCTTCAGCTCAGAGGCGGTAGGTTCTAAAATTAACATGTCAACCACCAGAGGGCGGTGTTGGAGCATGTCAACGCCGCAGAAAACAGCGTGCCTCCGCTAGGGGAGAGTAAACAGAGCTTGGCTTCCCTCAGGCAAGGCATCCAAGTCAGACAGGCTTCATTTGTTTTTTCTGATGCGTCTTAAGTACTTTAAATTCTTATAATTACTTAGGGCAGGGTCTTCAATGGCCGTTTTGCCAGTCCCAGAATCCTTTAGCAGGAATTCCACGGAAGGTACCTGGGTCGACCAGTAGAGGGGGCTGGGGAGCAGCGAACTTGGATCCCTCCGTGAACAATGAAATCATAAAAGGACTACAGAAATTGAACTGGAATTGAGTGAAGAAGAAGGGGATAATGGCACAAGGTTATAAAAATGTAAAAGGAGTGGGGAAGAGGAAAGTTCATCTCAGTGGGGTGGCCACAATACTTCAAAGAACTCAGGAACATTAATGTTCAGTTAGAAATTGTTTCTGGGGCCTCCCTGGTGGCGCAGTGGTTAAGCACTGCGCTGTGGAGCCGTTGGCAGCGGCGATGCAAGTTCAACACCCGGATAGGGAGATTCCCACATGGCGCTGCAGCCCTCTCCAGCCTTGCCCGCTGCTCCCCTCAGCAGTGTATTTCCATTGATCTGCCTGTTCTGCTCCCCACTCTGTCTCTGGTGAACCCCATGCCTCTGGTCTGCACCCCAGCTTGTATGCATAAATACATAAATCTTTAAAAAAAAATTGCTTCTGTCACAGAGAGATTGGGTGGCAGATCAGCTTTGCTGTATTAATGGGATTTGATGGAAAGACTGCATTCTCTCAGGGTGCAGAACCAGAGTGGTGGTCTTTGAATGGATGAACCACACAGAGAACAGGAGCAAGAGCCCAGTGTTGACCAGGCAACCCCCTCCTCCCCACCCCTTTTCACTCCAATGTACTTGCAGCCACCTGGGCAAAGTCTTTGGACTTGCACATGGGCTAATGGGAGTTTGAGCCCACTCATCAGGTCTCAGGAAACCACCATATACCTGAATTATCCAAGAAGTCTCAAGTGGGGGAAAAGAGGTACCTTCCCCACCTCCTGGGAGCTCCCATCAATTGCAGAGAGAATAAAATTCAAAAAGGGGAAGGTCTTTTCCAGCAGAACATGGAATTAAGATCTGGATCCTTATAGATGTGGGGAACTGTAGAAAACAGAGACCAAGCACCCACTATACACCCCGCTTGATGGGATCCAGCCTCCTCCTATATGCCATCCCAAACCATTCACCCCATAGCATCCATAGGGCCAATTTAAGTCATCAACCCTAGAGCAATAGCCTTCTGACTTGTTTCTCTCACTAAATATTAACTCTCTTCTGTTCCCACACAGACTCAAGAGATCTTTTAAGAGCATTAGTCAGATAAGATCCCTTCTTGGCTTTAAAACTTCAGGAACTCCCAATTACTAGAAGAAAATGTAGAGTCCCCTCTGTGGCCTGCATGGGCCCTCTCTTCCTCCCTAATCTCATCTCCTACCCCCACCAATAGGTTCTAGCCATTCCTGTCTTAATGCTATTGCTCGAACACTCTAAATTCATTCCCATTTAAGATTTTCACTCTTGCCGTTTGTTCTGTTTAGCTATCCCTTCCCCCAGATTTTCACATAGCTGGCTCCTTGTTATCATTCAGCTCTCAAATGTCACCTCCTAAAATACATCTCCTGACACGTAAGGTGGCCCTTGCTCCCCAGCACTACCCTAGCCTCCCTCTGTCACATAGTCCTTGGCCCTTATCACTATCTGAAATGACATTTACTAAATGTAAGCATCTCAAGGGCAAGACCTTGCCTGAATCTTCACTACTAATCTGTGGTGCCAGACACAGTGCCTGGTACACAGCAGTGCTCCACAGTTTCTTTTTTAAAAGAATAAATCTTCAATCATTGCTACTCAGTAGGCTTCATTGTCCTTTCCAATTTCTAAAAAGGAAACTAAAGCTTGGAAACTTGCCCAAAGAATAGGCATACGGGCAGAACTCGAACGCAGGTAGCTTGACTTTAGCACTGATGCTGTGACATTGGAGCATTTTACCTCAACCTTTGTCTTGATACCACTTGCCACAAGGTATAGTTGTTTTGTTGTCTCACCCTTCTTTTTTTTTTTTAGGTTTATTTAAGCACACAAGAGCTGGGATGCAAGCCAGAGGTGTAGGAGGTGAGAGGATTCACCAGAGACAGAGTGGGGAGCAGAACAGGCAGATTGACTGAGGCACACTGCTGAGGAGAGCAGCGGGCTAGTCAGGAGAGGTCTGCTCTGCCGTGTGGGAAGCTCCCTGGCCAGGGATCAAACTCCCACTGCAGTGACTGATGATAGCTTCACAGTGCTAAGACTTAACCCCTTGTGCCACCAGGGAGACCCTGTTGTCTCACCCTTCTACAGGGTGTCAGAGCCAGGCCATGTCCCGCTTCAAGCCTTGTTGCCAGTGCTTACAACAGTGCCTGGCACATCCTGGGTGCTCAGTGAGTGTTTGCTGGGTGAATTGATGGGCAGACAAGTGAGGTATGAATGTGGAGGCATATGAGGACACCTGTGGTAGCAGACTGTCCCAGCCCCAACTGGACTCCAAAGCCCAGAGTCTGGCAGGGCCAAGCAGAGGGATCTGCTGAGAAGCTGCCTCTCGCTGCAGCAGACGGCATCTTTTAGGGCGGATGACGGTGGCCTCACTTACCCTGACAGTGAGAGTTACCTGCTCTATGAATCTTCAAAAGAGGTCATTCCCCAACTAAGGGTTTGCCTTTGGCTTCTGATCACAGTTGAGAGTCCAGCCTGTCCATTGGGTTCTGGGTGGATGTGTGTGAACAGCCTCACTTCCACTCACTACCTTCTGTCAGCACCTTTTCAGCTTCTGAGAAACAGGAAGCACCATGATGTGTGGTGGGGTCTGAAAGAATGATAAGAGACACAATCACATTTCTTTGGTTTGGGCATAGAGGGCTGGGGTTCCTGTTTGCTCTGACTTGAATGTCTCACCTTTTCCTCTAAGGCAGATACTAAAGAATGAGAACTGTGTGGGAAATAGACTTGCGAGGGGAAAGCGCCAGGGGATAAGCGCTTTTGAGATTGTTATTATGAAAACATCATACAGACAAAAGAAAATTTCACCTACATGTACAGTTTGACTTAATAACAAAATAAAAACCCATGTCCCTACCACTCCTATCCTGGTGAAGGTATCTCTCCCCTAGCATTTCCCTTCTCCCCCTCTCCCCCGCCCCAGGCAACTACCATCTTAGTTTTTGTTCTAATCATTTCTTTTTTTTTTTAATTTGATGTCCCACTTGTTTATTTTTGCTTTTTTTTTTAAGATTTATTTATTTATGTATACAAGAGCTGGGGTGTAGACCAGAGCTGCAAGGGGTGAGAGGATTCACCAGAGACAGAGTGGGGAGCAGAACAGGCAGATTGACTGAAGCACACTGCTGAGGGGAGCAGCGGGTGAGACAGGAGAGGCCTGCTGCACCATGCGGGTCAATGCATGCCGAAGTGGCTGCCCATAGCCTCACTGTGCTGAGACTTAACCCCTTGTGCCACCAGGGAAGCCCAGTTCTAATCATTTCTTAGCTACTCTTGATAGTTTTACTAGATATTTAAAGATCTTCAAATTTTATGTAATTTTATTCTGCTATTTTTGACCATTACATAAATGGAATCATGTTGAAGATGTCTATATAATTGGCGTAACATTTTTTTATTATAACATTACATAGGTTTCAGGGATACAGATGTACGTATTGATATACGTATATATCATATTATGCTCAACACCATAAGTCTAGTTTCTATCCATTGTCACACAATTGACCCCATTTACTCAAGTTACTTACCCCTTTTTCCCCTTTGCCTTCTAGTAACCACTATTTTGTTCCTGTATTATAAGAGGTTTTTGTTTTATTTTGTTCATTTATTTGTTTTATTTCTTTATGTACCACATATGAGTGAAGTTGTACGGTATTTGTCTGTCTCCATCTGACTTATTTCACTTAGCAAGTGAAATCTATGTTGTTGCAAATGGCAGAATATCATCACATTTTATAGCTGAGTAGTATTCCATTGTGTGTATATACCACATCTTTAGCCACTCATCCATCCACAGGCATTTAGGTTGTTTTCAGCTGTTGGCTATTGTGAATGAACATGTGGATGATGCATATATCTCCTTTAGTTTGTATTATTTGGATATATACCCCTCAGTGGGATGACTGATCACATGGTATTTTATTCTTAATTTTTTGATGTATCTACATACTGTTTCTATACTGACTGTACCAACTTACGTTCCCATCAATAATGTACAGGGATTTCTTTTCTCTACCTCCTCACCAACACTTGTTGTTTCTTGTCTATTGGATGCTTGCTACGCTCTTGGGTGTCAGAAAATATCTCATTGTTGCTTGGTTGGCATCTCCCTAATAATAAGCATTTTTTTTATGTGCCCGTTGGCCATCTGTATGTCTTCTTTGTAGAAGTGTCTGTGCAGATCCTCTACTGGATTGGATATATTTAAGATTTGCTTTGACTGCTTAACAAAATGTTTTCAGCCCCTTCCACATTGACACATGTAACTGTACATTCACTCTCCCGTATTTGCTTTACTATAATCCTGTGAATAAGTAAACCACAATTTATCTACTTTATACTGGTGGACATGTAGGGTTGTTTTTTCCTTCCCATTTTAGCTATTAAAAACAAAACTGTAAGAAGGATGTTAGGTAAATACCAAGAAAATCTGAATACAATATAGACTTAGTTCTAACAGTTTGTCAATATTGGCTCATTAAAGTGATAAATGTTCCACACTAATGGAAAGTGTTACATTAGAGGAAATTGGGGTGTGGAATATATGATAACTGTACTCTTTGTACTAGATTTACAAATTTTTTGTAAATCTAAAATTTATTTTTAAAAAATGCAATGCTATTAAGAACTTACTTGCTTGTACCTCCTTATGTACAAGGATTTCTTCAGAATATACACCAGATTGAAATTCTGGGTCATAGAGTTTATGTATCTTCAGTTTTACTAGATCAATTTACTGCCCTTCACACAACATGTAAGAATTCCTCTTACTTCACAGACTGGGCAAGATTTGTAATATCTGACTTTTAGATTTTTGCCGCCTAGTGGGTCTGAAATGTTATCTCATTGTGGTCTAATTTTGCATTTCCCTAGCTAACAAGATTGAACATCTCTTTATAATTTTAATAGCCATCTGTGTTTCCTGTTCTGAGAAATGTTTATTCATGTCATTTACTTTTTTTTCCCTAGTGGGTTATTTATCTTTTCTTATTGATTAAGAGGAATTTGTCATACATTCTGGAAACTAATCCTTTGTCATTTATTTGTGTCACAAATATTTGTCTTATTTTATGCCTTGTCTTTTCACTCTCAGAGTAAATTTGATGAATTTTGAATATATTGATCTGTTCTTTAATAACACTGGTCAACAAATTTTTACAAAAGCCATGTTACTGAAATAAAATTAGTCATTTCCTATCAATTTGTATGTGCTCAACATGAATATGACAGTCAAATTCATATTTTGGCTCCAGTTTTTTTGTGATCTGCAATAAATTGATATTTACATAATGAAATACATGCCAATAGTAATAGGCCTGCGGTTAATACCTGTAGAAAATCAAGTCACAGACTACTTTTTAGATTTCTTCACTTGTCTCTTGTATAGCTATTCAGGAATAGAATAGATGGAAGACGGTTTCCATTGTGCAAAAGCACAGCCTTAAGACTCAGTTTTGAAGAGTCTAGAAGCAGTCTCCATTCTTGTGGGTCATGAGTGATTTCTAAGGCATTCATGAGGCCCTCAATATCGGAACAGAATACCAGAGTACTTTCCTTTCTGAGGAAAGGCTCCAACTGCTGGTGGCGTTTTCGACATAAAGTAATTGTGACATCTTCTTCTAGAAGATCCATTGTTGGAGTCTTGATCCTAGCAATTCTGCCTTGGGATAAGTCCAAATCCCAAACCAGGTCACTGAGTTCTTCCTATGTTAGTGTGTGTGGGGTTGATGATGTACCATGGTGAAAATCTGGATCACTGCATGCTGATGCAACAGGAGAAGAACATGTCGGCTCCCCCTTGTCCTCATCAGATGAATCAAGAGAATATTCTGCTGGAGGTTCTGGAATAGGAAGCCCCTCAGCATGTGAAACTGGTCTCAATGCAGACGGAAGGTTTGGGTAGACTATTCTTGACTTCTTTTGCTTCGTTATTCCGCCGGAAAGAGGAGGAACCAAGCGGAAGTAACAGTCTTTGATGTGGCTGCTTGGCTCTCTCCACACCATGGGAACTGCAAACGGCATGGATGGTCTTGTGCCATTTAACCACTGTGAAAGCTGTGTTGTACATGTAGCTTATCTTGGTCACCAACCTTGCATCCGAAGTAAAGATGATAAGCCTTCTTCACTTGAGAAGTGATACTTTTCTTCTGGTCACTTCCCCACAAATAGAGCAGAAATCGTCCATGTTATTAACACGCTTTCGAGGCATGACTGTTCTGTATTGTGCCTAAATGGGTTAAATAATAACAGTTCTATGGGACAGTAGCTTAAATTGTCTCGCACGAAGTCTGAAATATTTTCAATGCTCAACCTTTCCGGCAGGGCTTTCTATAGTGAACTGCTGACGTCAGCTTACTTCGGCATTGCATTGCATCAGAAAATGATGTGATCAACTCTGGATGACGTGTGCATGATGGCATTATGCAATGTGATGCAATATTACATCATTCTAGGCTGATTTAGGATGCTGTTGCAGTCCTACTGGATAAATTTACCCAGTGAAACATATAAAATGAATTATATGAAATCTCTTCAAAACGAGAGCTAATAAAGAATTTTCAGGTCTATGTTCATGTTCAGCACACCTAGATACTACAGATTAGGGCCTTTTTAAGTCAGTAACGATCTCACTGTTGACCAGTGTAATCTGTGAGGGTTTTATTTATGAAATTCCATTTGTACTGGAGAACTCCTGTTTGCTCCTTCAGATCCACTCTCAACCCTTCTTTAGCCTTCTCCATGTCCTGGGAGGCAGAGAAGTGTATTCATGGCTTCCGTGTTTGGACTTTCTGTTGGGTTTGGCCATAAGACATGATCAAAGAGTAGGAGGTGAGTGGAGTTCGGATCTCTCCCTGCTAGTCTGGCTGTGTCCCTTAACAGAAGGTCACAACTCCTACCAGCAGTCCTCTCCTCATAACTTTCACATCTCTGAGTTTCAATAACTCTTTCTTCTTGTTACAGCTCCAGAAAACTGCATTTTCCCTCACGGTTTCCCCACATCTTTTCCTCTCTTTTATAATGAACCCTTCACTAAATACACTCAAGTTACCCAGTGTGAGTGCTCCAGCCGTTTCCTTCTGCATGTGCCCACCCCAAGGTCATATTTTCTTTTTAAATTTTTATTAGCTTTTTTGTTGGTCTCTCTACTCCAAGATTTCTCAGCCTTAGTACTATTGACATTTTAAATGGGATAATTCTTTGTTGTGGGTCTGTGCTGCATATTGTGGGATGTTTGATAGAATCCCTGGCCTCTACCCCCGAGATCCCAGTAGCATCCCCTCTCTTCTCTCCGACTGTGACAACCAAAAGTTGTCAAGTGTTCCCTAAAGGAACCATCAGCCTCTGCTGGGAATCATTACTCTACCCTCATGTCAATACCACAGTGATCTAATTGCTGAAGCTTGGTGTCTGGTGGGGTGATGATCTCTGGCTCTGATCTCTTTCTTTAGAATTATATTGACTAATCTTGGATCCTCATTTTTCCATGTACATTTTAGAATCTACTTAAGAAGTACCATGCAAAAATTTGGGGGTTTTTATGGGAGTTGCATTGAATTTATAGGTCAGTTTCCAAATGTGGTATCCAGTTTTCCTATGCATGAGCATAGCAGGTATCTGCATTTATTAAGGTCCTTCTTAATGACTTTCAATATAGTTTTAAAATTTTCTCCATATTTTCTTAGATTTACATTTAACACTTTATATTTCTGTATTAGAAATGATACTTTCTTTATAGATACATTTCTATTTATTGGTGGTATGTAACAACATCATCCATTTGGTATATCAATCCAACAGCCTGTTAAACTCTCACTCTTTAAAATTGTTTGAGTCTACATTTCTTTGGGTTTTATTTTTCGACATACTGGAACATCTAATTGCAAAAGTTAGTATCTTCAGTCACCATTTTTAATAGAAACTGAGTTAGTGTTAGCTAAGGCTACTGTTAGTCTATATAAGATCTTATGCAAATTGGAAAGAGAGGTCTTTTCCTCTGGATACTTCCTTCCATGTGGTAGGAAATTATGGTGAATTGTATTCAGTCTACAGTATCTGTGAAGCTGGCAGGGCTCCCTGGGATTGTGAAGGCACACACAGTGGTCTTGAAGACATTCTTGCATGGTTCTTGCTTTTAAAGGAATACTTTTAACATATCACCACTGAGCACAGTATTTGCCATTAAACTTGTCAAGATTAAAGAAGTTTCCTTCTATTTTGATTTTACTAAAAGTATTTTTAACAAGTGGATATTAAATTCTAGTAAGGCCTTTTGTGCAGTGATATAATAGATTAGTAGATTTTTTATAGATTAATAGATAACAGACTTTTACCGTCCTTTAATTACCTAGAAGGATGAAAATTGGGGGTACTACCTAGAATTAGGTGCCTTATCAGAAATATCCCTTCTTTTGGAGGGTCTGTCTCCATGGCAGGGCAAACATCTGATGACAGATGGTCTTTGTCACAGGATGCCCCTCTCCTCATAATGTGAGATGCCCTTCCTGTCTCCTTGAAGCCCTAGGCCCCTCTTCCACTCCTTAACTTTATATATACCCTCATTTCTCCTCACTCTGAAATCTTCATTTCTATGTACATTTCCCATATGTAATTAAATTTGTTCTTTTTTCCCCCTTTTACTAACCTGATGCTGCTGTCAGGTAGTAATGCTGATTTCAGCTTGACCAAGCTGAAAAGAACCCAAAAGAGTAAGGGGGGGGATTTCCTTTCCTCCCCAGTAGCTTCACAAAATGAATTCAGAAATATTCCATTTTCTGTATGGGTTTATATATGTTTGAAATTACCTAGGATATGTAAGTTTGGGAGAACTCACCTATAAAACTGTCTGGTCTTTGTGTATTCTCTGGGCGAAGATTTTAAACAATAATTCAATTTCTTTAGTAGTTATAGGACCCCTCAGATTTTCCATGTCTTCTTGTGTCAGTTTCAGGCATTTATATTTATATTTGATACATATTTGTGGACCTTCTCAGGATTCCTCTATTTCCTTCCTCTTGGTCAACACCCCACCCACACAAGTTACACCTTCACCTCCAGACATCAGTGAAATTCCACACTGTGAGGAGTGGGGTCTGGCTTCTTATGTGGCCCACAGGGACCCACTGGTGCAGTTTGGAAATTCAGAGAAGTAAGCTCCCCTGCAGTAAACCTCACCTGTGGGATATGGAAGAGAAAAGGTGGGAACCTGGCAGAGGAACTCTCTTCTCCTTTGCCCTGTCTGCTGTGTTCCAAGGTGTCATTCCTCCTTTCAGCACTTTTGAGTAAGTGTGTCTGCTCAGAGACTTGCTATGTTTCTTGTTGACTCAATGTGAAATTGGGGCCGGAGCAGTAATGTACATCTTTCTTGCCTCAATTCCTTTTATTCCTCAGCCTCACCAACCTAGGTTTATAACTCCCAGATAAAGTGTCAGCACGTTAATCCTTTCTTCAGGGAGACCTTTCTGAGGAGACGTGGGCTATGACAATTGGATTTGGAGATGACAAATCCTTGGAATGAAATTTTGAGGTTGTGTTGACACCTCTCTAAAATAATAGGAATCTGTAGCTGAGAATAAGTAGGTTGGCAATAACTTCTGGATGCAGTGGCTTTGCAATTTCATAAGCTTTTTTTTTAAAATTTCATAAGCTTTAAACTCTGGTTAATCTGGATGAAGGGCAGATGGAGAGCAAGAACATGGTGAAGACACCCTGGGACATATGGGTACAATAGTAGCAAAGAGGGCCTCCCTGGTGGCGCAACGGGTTAAGCAGAGTGCTGTGGAGCTGTCGGTGGCTGTGCGAGAGTTTGATGCCTGCCCGGGGAGATTCCTACATGGTGCAGCAGACCTCTCCTGTCTCTCCTGCTGCTCCCCTCAGCAGTGTATTGCGATCAGTCTGCCTGTTCTGCTCCCCACTCTGTCTCTGGTGCTCACCGCCCCACACCTCTGGCCTATACCCCAGCTTGTATGAAAAAATAAAAAAAATAATAAATCTTTAAAAAAAAAAAAGAGTAGCGAAGAGATGATGATTAGAACAAAAATTAAGATGGTAGTTGCCTCTGGTGGGGAGGGAGGGAGATGCTATGGAAGAGATAACTTTACAGGGTATATGGGAACCATGTTAATAACGTGGATTGTGGGGTATAATGACTTTTCTGACAGCACTGAGAACACCCCTCATTGCTTCCAGGCCAGGAATCAGAGTCAGATCTCAGAACAACATGTATCAATTAGGGCCTAATCAGCAAACAGAAACTATCTGTTATTTTAATAGAGAGAACAATGTATAAATCCATTTTAAGCTGGTGCTGGAAAACTGGAAAGGCAAAAAAGGAAACAATGAGGTATGGTGAAGGTGGCAACAGGCTAAGCAGCTACCAGCCTTATGCTGAAGATCAAAGGGGAGAGCTTAGAATTAGTAAAACTTAGAAACTTGGAGGAAAGGGTTTGCAAACTCTCTATAGAGAGGACATTGTTCGGTTGTGGGCAGTGTTCAGGAAAGGGTGTTACACGGATGAGATCTAGACCTTTAAGCAGATGCTGGGGTCTCAGGAGAATGAGATGTATTCAGATCGATTCTATGAAAGTTGGGAAAACTGCAAGCTGTAATCAGTTGCTTTTCTGAAACTGCTGCTGCTGTAGCTAGTGTTAATATTAGGATTAGGAATAGGAACAGAAAAGACAGGAATAGGAAACAAAAACAAGGAGCAGGAAGCAAAAACGAAGGAGCAAGCCCGTTCTTACTCAGCTTCCTAGTCTAGCACCCCCTACTGACAGATCCTAATAGAGGCTCAGCAGCAAAGGAAAAATTGGTCTGCAGAATCCCAGGTCTAGCACATTAATGAAGATGAGTTTGAAACTGAGAGGCAATAGCTTCACAACTCATGTACGGTCTTGGCAGGGAAATAGAAGGCCGACAGGAGTACATCCGCCACTGTTAATAGAGAGGGGCGTAATCTTTAACTCACTCTGACTCAGGATTTTGTTTTGGCAAGAACATCTGGAGCTTTTCCTAACAGTTTGCTGGTGTGGCTTTTTGAAATCTAGCTCTGATATGATATGACCTAACCCTGATATGACTTACAAAATAGGAAACAGAGATGCCACAACTTACTTTCCATAGTGTTGGAGAGCTGATAGCTCAGGGAAGCAGGTCCTAAATGGACTTACTGTGTATAGCCTGAGAATCCAGCATCTGTCTATGTTCCTTGGGAGGCACATACAATGCTCTTTTCACTAACACAGGGAGAATGTACTAGTGAGGCGAAGCAGTTGTCATTGCATAGCTGGGTAACGAGTGTTCTCTATAAACTGGTTCAAAGGTGGGGATGTCACCATTGACATGGGCCCCCTGATATCAGTGGGTAAAATGGGATCCCTGCAAGCTCAGAGGCCAGATTGCGAACACTTAACCATCAGAGGCACAGTGGACAGAATCACTGCAATGAGCAGCAAAATTATACTGGCAATTAGGGTTTTTTTAATCCTTGTCCCTTGGGATGTACAATGGGGACTAATACATTAAAGTGTTCTTAGACATAAGAAAGGTGGATAATCAAACAACGTGCTATCCATTGTATCCATAGTCAGAATCAAGAGCCTGGGTATAGAGGCCTGATGTAAACCACCACAATGGAAAATTAGGTCCTTCATCCATTTTCCAAATCTAAGAGAGTTCATAAATCCAATGTCCATTCAATAAGCAGGAGAACCCTACAGTCCCACTGCATGTGCATTCAATAAACATTTGTCCTTTACCAAAGAGGTATTCATCAAGATAATCATGCACTGGTAAAGGAAAAAGTCAGACTTTTCAAAAAATTGCTACATATGAAGTTTGAACTGACACTGATACCAAGAAAACCTAAATGCCACCACAATTTTCTGGGTAGAATGATACTTTTATAGGACAAGTTTCCTTATACATGACAAGTGATACATGGAGTTTTGGCATGAGTCCTTTTTACATATGTAATTATTTTCATAGCTCTTTACTATATGATAAATAGGGTAAACATTCTTAGCTCCTGGGAGATCTTCTGTATCAGTTCTCTGATCCATGAAGTAAAGGTCAAGTGAAGGTCTTTAATCTGTGCCCACACTGATCAAGATAGTAAACCAAAGGCAACACTGCATCCCTGTATGATTCCTGAAAGGCTGGACATATGTAGAGCTGGTGGTTCCCACCATACCCCCATTCATTTATCTTTCTGGTCTCCGCAACAACCAGAAGGATAGTTTCAATTCGACAGTGGCAGGGCCAACTTACTTACACAGACTAGCCCTCTAGCTAAGAACAATTAGGAAAGTTGGTCATGTGGCTCAAAACTATTTAAACAATCAGAGCACTAACTTGGCAATGACGGTTTAAGAGATTCAGGTCCTGGAGGTAAGGGAAGCTTAGAAGTGAGCCTGACCTACCAGAAAGGGAGGGGGTGGGAGCAAAACAAGGATAAGACACAATGCACTGTGGTTGCAGATTATTGATGCTTGGTGGTTGGCACAGTATGAGAACATCCACCTGTAGAGCTATGAACCTGTAGCCCCGAAACACACACCATAATGTAAATCAACATTACCTCAATAAACATAATTTTAAAAGATAAAAAGAAGTGAGCCTGACATTTGGCATAGCTTTTAGCCTTGAGGCATTTACTGATGAGTTATCAGTGGTCTAGAGGTTGAGAAGCTAGCAACAGAGAAGCTGAGAGAAAAGCAAGACTGAGGGACTGCAGACACAGCAGTTTCAGGCATTCTTATATTTGTGAAGGAGCAAAAGTTAAGAGTTTGGGGCCTACCAAGTAGGAGGGATTCTTGTAAATACAGCCAGTCTTCAGGTTGGGACCAGAAGGATGGACTCTGTTAGAGAGACACTCTAAGATCCTCTAAGAGTGATACTAAATAAGAACTAACTTAGAATATACTTGCCTTTTAAAACCAAAACCCAACCAGCTCTATCTCAGACTATATGAAGATGATATATTCTTACCCTAATTGTTTGCTAGAGATGATGTAAACCATTTCTGGAGGATGATAACATCATCTGATAATAAAACATTAACTGTTTGGTTCTTCCTTGCATTTCAGAACTACCTTTCAAGAGGGTTTTTTTCTCCTTCCAAAAGTAAGGTCTATCAAAGTCCTTTTTAGAGAGAGTTTATTAATAATAAGCTCTTTTGATTTTTGTCTAAAAGATGTTTTAAACTGATTTTAAAATGGGCAAAAGAATGCAGATACCTCACCAGAGAGAGGACAGTTTGGCAGTTTCTTATAAAAACTAAACATTTCCACTCCATATGCTTTAGCAATCACACTTCTTGATATTTACACAGATTAGCCCTCTAGCTAAGAACAATTAGGAAAGCTGGTCATATGGTTCTAAAAATCTACTTAAACAATCGGAAGACCAACTTGGCAATGAAGATTTAAGATATAAGTTGCTAACTGTAGCCACACAAAAACCTGCCTATGAGTGCTTATGACAGCTTTATTTATACTTGCCCAAACTTGGAAAAAACCCAGATGTCTTCAGTAGATGATTGGGTAAGTAACTTGTGATGCATTCAGACAATGGCTCTCACTATTCAGGGCTATTCAGGGCTAAAAAGACATGAGTTAGCAAAGAATTAGTCCCAGGCCTTGTAGGTTTGTTCTAGGTTCTTCTCCTCTCCTTCCTGGCCCAAGACCTCTCCTGCAACCATGCTCCTCCAGATCTTCCATCAGGCCAAGGAGCATCCTAGTTCCATCCCCCCTTTGTATTTATTGGAGACAGAGGGACTGGAGCAGCCTGCATGTTGTGTGCCTGGTTTTGTTCAATCCAGATGTCAGTTAGCACAGAAAGAATAACCCAGAACCCTGGAACAAAATGGGTCCTAGTGATCAATACAAGTTCTACTCAGTGACTGTAGATGACAGCAACTAAAGAACCAGACTTCTTTTTTTTTTTTTTAAAGATTTATTTATTTATACATACAGTTGGGGTACAGGTCAGAGGTGTGGGGCGGTGAGAGGCTTCACCAGAGACAGAGTTGGGAGCAGAACAGGCAGATCAGAAATACACTGCTGAGGGGAGCAGCGGGCGAGGCAGGAGAGGTCTGCCGCACCATGTGGGATTCTCCCCGGCCGGGCTTCGAACTCACATCACTGCCGCCGACAGCTCCACAGCCCAGTGCTTAACCGCTGCGCCACCAGGGAGGCCCAAGAACCAGACTTCTAAATGAAATATTTCATCATAAAGCTGCTTACAATGAAGGTCTCCCAGAAGTCATCCGCAGTTTTCCACTTAACCAGGAAATACTTCCCTCTAAATATACAAAATCATGTTAGAGTATTGTGTTGGGTTTACACTGATTACTAAATATCTGAAACTTGAAAAAAAAATGAGTTATCATACTATGAAAAGACATGGAGGAAACTTAAAAATGCATGTTTCTAAGAAGCCACTCTGCAAGGGCTCTGTACTATATATCCCAAAGATGTGACATTTGGAAAAGGTAAAAGTATGAAGACAGGAAAAATGTTAGTGGTTTCCAGGGGCTTTTGGGAGGCAGAGATGAAAATACAGAGCACAGAGGATTTTTCAGAGTAGTGAAACTACTCTGTATGTGTATACATGTGTATATATGTGTATGTATGTGCATGAATATACATGTGTCCACTAAGATGGTGCACATTATATATTTTGACATTATACATTTGTCAAAAACTATGTACAAAAACTATGAACAGCACCAAGAGGGAACCCTCATGTAAACTATGATGTTTGAGTGATGATGATATGTCATGTAGAGTTGAGATTATGACCGTCTGGAGCAGAATTTGATTGACAGTGCTGGACCTTGTGTGTGTAGAGTCAGAGGGCATATGGGAGCTCTTTATACTTTCTGCTTAATTTTGCTATAAACCTTAAACTGCTCTGACAATTAGTCTCTTCTTTCAAAAGAGTATTCAGTACATTTTCATTTTCAAGGAAATTATCACTCTTAGAATTCTGAGTTAGTGGTTTTTCTCCTCAGCGTTTCGAGGTAATTCTGCTGTCACCAGGTTTCCATTTTTTCCATTGAGAAATCAGCTCTCATCGAACTGTCTGTCCTTTGTAGGTGATATACCTTTTTTCTCTTGGGTGCTATTAAGATCTGATTTTCCTTTGGTGTTTTAGGTTTGTACTGTGGTGTGTCTTGATAAGTTTCTTTCAGTTTATCCTGCTTGGAGTTTACTGTATGTCCTGACCGTGGATTGGATTTTCATCAATACTGGAAGTTACTGCCTCTTCCCCATTCCCTTTGCTCTCTTTTTAGAACTCCCATTATTAGTTGTGAGATGTTCTCATTTACTCCGCCACGTTTCCTCTAACTTCTTGCTGTGGGTTCCAGGGATCCAGGAAAGGTTTGCAAGCAGTGACATGGCAGCCTTAGCCCTGCTTTAGTAAGCAGGAACTGGAGAGCAGATGTTCAAAAGACTTGTCAGGGAGCTGTCTGGCCAATTCCTGGGCACTAGCTTGGGGTCACCCGTAACAGGACGCTTTCGCAGGGAAAACTATTCATCCAGCACTGGGGCTTGCCCCACAAGACCCTCAGAGGAGTGACGCTGCCGGCTGTAGGGCTTGGCACACACCAAGGTACCAAAAGCTTCAGACCTGCCTGAGAGGTCTTGGCAGAGGCTGATTTCTGCAGTATTCATGTTGGACAATGTCAGAAAAATACTGGGGCCTCCTGAGTTGGTTTCAGAGTTTTGTTTTTCAGATGTAGAGCCTGCTGTTTCTGTCTTCTGTATGTTCCTAAAATAGATAGGAAATGTGAGCTGTTTGCTGCTCATGGAGGTGGGCCTCTGCGTCATCCCAGATACCAGAAGAAAATGTTTCCTTTTAGTATGTAATATATTATTATTTTTTTTATTGTTATTTATGTCTTTTACATTTTGTATTCCCCTTGGGCAGCCCACCACCAATTCACCTG
>PVIJ01021242.1:0-18965 GCA_004024925.1 Scalopus aquaticus | reverse complement strand
GGGGAGGATAAGGGCACAAAATGGAAGAGAGGAGAATACAAGGGACCATGGAGATGGATCACGGGTGAATTGGTGGTGGGCTGCCCAAGGGGAATACAAAATGTAAAAGACATAAATAACAACAACAACAAAAAAATCCTTCACCTCTTCTCCATCTACCACCTTTCTCCATAAACTGTGCCCCCTTCAAAAAAAATAAATTTGTTTTCCATTGAGCTCTACATACACCCTAAAAGAACTGAATAGGGCACAGTGCAACAAATACAGTACTGTCTTCTTTGACCACTTTGTGGTCTTTCTCATTATTGTGCAATATGACAGATATTGGTCCACACGGTCTACTCCCTTCATATACTTGTTGTATTCCAAGATGGACTCCAGCTTCGTTATTCTCTCCAGTTTTTCTGTCCCTCTTCTCAGATTCTAGGAGCCGTGAAGAATGAATAGTAGAGATCATGCAAACCTCCCGCTTGTCTTTCCAAATTTGCACAAGAACATCTTTTTTTCCTCGTAATGCTGACTGGCCTTTCTGTAGTTTCACAGATTTCAGACATTCAGGAAGAGCTCTATTTACTCTGACTGTGCCACAGATTCTTGTTCTGTTTTGGAGAAGTTTTTCGGCAATGCTTACACTATTATAATAGTTATCCATGTAAACATGGTGCCACAAACCTGTATTTGGCCCTAAAATTGACAGAATTGTATCTTCCAACTTATTACCCTTACCGGCATAAATTTGCAAATTGCAAATATATCCAATGATCGCCTCACATACCATACGCATTAATATTCCATATTTTGTCAGCTTGGCAGGGTTGTATGTACGAAAAGATAGTTGCCCTCGCCATGGTATCACGCCCTCGTCAAGTGACAGCTCCTGCCTAGGTTTGTAGACACTTGCAAATTTCTTTAGAAGATTGTTCAAAACTGGTAAAACCTTGCATATCCTTCCTGAATTTTCTGAGACATCTTCATTATTCGAAAAATGCCATGCCTGATATATTTGGCGGAACCTGTTTCTATTCATTACCTTTGAAATATAGGAGTTTCTGCTAGGGGTCCAGTGTCCAGTAATCACTTATGCTGTCTTTGTGCACCTGCCCCATAAGGATAACCAAACCTAAAATTTTTTTCATTTCTCCAATGGTTATTTTGTGCCACTTAAAAATTTTAGGTGGTTCTTTATTTATGGGCATTTTGCTCATGATAACGATTTGATTCCTCCACCATTATCGAAAAGAGGTCATCCCCAATAAACAAACTAACTACGTCACTCACATTTTTTGGATCATGTGGAGTAACTTTCACACCTGGTGTGCCAGCAAATGTTCCTAAAGCAGGAATAATGTCGTTGTCCGACCAAAATAAAACATCGCCACTTGTCGTGTTAGTCACACCATTACTGTCATCAGCTTCAGAATCGCTGGAATACTGCAAAGGTAGAGCACGAACAGTTTTCTTGGTAATTATTATGTCTTCATCACTGTCACTTGGCATTTCATTATTATTTTCCTCAGAACTTCCATCAGTTCCTTCACAACTTGGGACATCAGACAAATTATCGGCAAAAATTTCATTTAAAATTTCATCTTTGCTCATTCCCCTTCTGTTCTCAGCAGCCATGATTGCATAATGGTAACAATAAATGTCACAGGTTAAAAAAAAAGTAATATCTCTCATAAAACACCTTACACGTTCACCAAAACAATGTGTAAAGCTTCTAGACTGAGTCAAACAAATAGCTCCTAATAGTTCCAAATAAATCCACTGTGGTGTGAAAAAACAGAGACTAGATGAACATGTATTAATACATGAGCAGCCACCTGATACTGGTGACAAAAACACATACTAATATGTGAGCGGACCACAAAGTGTTAACAATACTAAATCTAATCCGTGGACATGTTATATGTATTCATGAATTTAAATCATCTTTAATTTCTCTCAGCAATATTTTGTAGTTTTTAAAAAAAATTTATTTATGCATACAAAAACTAGGGTGTAGGCCACAGGTGTGGGGGGCGGTGAGAGGATTCACCAGAGACAGAGTGGGGAGCAGAACAGGCAGATCTACTGAAGTACACTGCTGAGAGGAGCAGAAGGTGAGACAGGAGAGGTCTGCTGCGCCATGTGGAAAGGTCCCTGGCTGGGAATCGAATTCATGCAGCAGTGGCTGCGGATAGTTTCCTAGTGCCAATACTTAACCTGCTGTGCTACCAGGGAGGCCCAATATTTTGTAGTTTTTACTGAACAGATCTTGTACCTTCGTTACATATATCCCCAAATGCTTCAATATTTGATGCTATTATAAATGATAGTTTTTAAAATCATGTTCTAAATGGTCACTACATTTATAAAGAAATTTAATTTCATATGTTGCCTCCTTAGCTCTAGTAGGTTTTCTATAGTAAGATTTCCTACACTGTCATATTGCTTGCAAATTAAAATAATGGCTTTATCCAGTTCAGGATTTGCTGTGATTCCTGAAAATAAGAATGTTAAGTCTTTGATTCTGGAAAATGAATTGCTCTTTCCTCTGCAAATGTTGTCTTTACCCCTTCTATTCTCTCTTGCTGGAACTCTTCTTTGTAGCCTCCATGTCTCTCAACTCAGATTTTTTACCTTTTCATCTTTCTGGGCTGCGCTATAAGTATTTCTTTAGATTTATCTTCCACTTCACTAATTCTCTTCTCAGCTGTACTTAATCTGTTTAAATTCATCCTGATGGTCTGCAGTTTTACTCTCCTGTCCATCCAAGTTATGCAATTTTGGTGTCCTCCATTTCTATGTGAAATTTCTTTACTCTCTATAAGAGTCCCTTTAGTGTTTCTTGAGAGGTCAATTTAGTGGTGATTCATTCTTTTAATTTCTGTGTGCCTGTAAAGCTCTTATACTGCTTCCATTTCTGAGTGTTAGTCTAGCAGGATATTATATTCTTGGTTGCAAATTCCCTTCTTTCAGAACTTTTAAGTATATTATGCCATTCCCTTCTGGCCTACAAGTTTTCCACTGAGAAACTGCAGCTAACGTTTTTGGGATTCCCTTACATGTAATTTGTTTTTCTCTGGACTCTTTTACTATTCTTTTCTTATTAGTTTTTAGCAGTTTAATTATAACATGGGACCTTGAATGTTTAATAACTTATAACTGAGTATATGTTCCTTTGAACGTTATCTGTGGTAATTCTTTTGGGCCTGCATTGGAAACAGCTCCAGAGAGGAGCTCTGCTTCCTAGGACAATTTAAAAATGAACTCTCAGCTTGAGGCTTTTTATACAGTGCGTGTAAAAGTTTGAAAAGCCTTGTGAGTTTCCTTGCGCTTATAAAATCCTGGGGGGAGACACTTCCCTTCTTTAAGCAGTGTCAGGATCAACAGAAAGGCTCCCAATTGTAGTGGGTGCATTTCTTTTTTCCTTTACATTTTTTATAAAATATCATTACATTATAACATTGAGTGAGTCTCAGGTGTGCATCATTATAAATCAACATCTGTATATAATACATTAAATTTACCAGGTAGATACATTTCAAACTCATTTGTACACTGGTGGGGGGGTATAGTCCTTTGGGAACTCAGTTTTGTGGTGGTCTCCTATAGATCTTTTCACACTGAACAAGCTCTAGGCTTGTCTTTTGTCTGCTTCACCTCTCTCAACTGTCTAAATGGAAACTCCAGGGTCCTAAGCTTCAACTGTACCATGAGCCCAGGTACTTAGTCTGGATTTTGGCTTTTGCTTCTTTTTTGGCCTCTAAGAGTTACTTATTTTTTGTCATCTCATCAGTGCATTTAAAATACTGTAGATGGCATTTTTAGTTGTTTTTAGCAGGAATATTATTCAAGAGATCTAATAACTATGTTGTAAGACATGGAAATCGAAGTGATTTCTCCCATATTTGTATACTACCAACTCAAGAGAAAAACAGGGCAAGATAACTATGCCCACTAAAATAACTTACCTGAGTGACATCTCTGAATTCTGTCCCTGCAGCAGATTTAATTTTTGGATGTGGCATCTACAGTCAGCAGCAGATCCCTCACTGCAAGCCTGAGGGGGGAAAAATGTATTAAATTTGAAAAAATGTTGACAGAATGCTGAGAAATAGCAGTGCACCTCAGGGAGACTGAAGTTCTTTCCAAGTCCCAACGATTCTTCAAATAGTATGCAGGAATCCTAAGAACTGTCTGCTGTTTCTGGACTGATTTATCAGCAGGCTCAAAACTAACAGTTTTGGCTATCTGGATGCCCACTAACATCCTGAACTCAAAGCCAAACTCAACCCAAAATCCCATACAAAATGGTTAGTGAATATGAGTAAGAAATTCAGAAGAGAAGTAACACAAATTGCCAATAAACATAGGAAATGATACCTACACATATAACCTAGGGCATATAAAATGAGACTTTTCTTTTTACATCACTGTCACTCATTTGTTCAATAAATATTTATTGAGCAACTATTATATGCCAGGACCTAGAATAGGTAAGGACAACATAATATGAACGTGGACAAAAATCACTATTACCACAGGGTTCACATTCTAGTGAGAGGAGACTAGACAACAAATGTATAATATGGCTATCAGGTGGCAAGAAGTGCTACTGAGAAAAGCAAGGCAAGGTAAGGGGGTAGAGTGGGTACAGAGTAGATGGTTTTATATTGGGTGTTCAAGGTCATCAAGGAATAGGTCACTCAGGTGTAGAAAACAGGAACATATGAGGGGGGGCAAAGCATACAGATACCTGGGAGAGAATATTCAGCAGAAGCAATGCAAGGGAATGAGTCCAAAATGCTCCAAACCTGGCATTCTGAAGGAACAGTGAGGAGGCTGTGTTATTGGAGCTGAAGAATCTAGGAGGACGATGGCAGGAGACGAAGTGTGAGAGCACTGGTCCTACTACATGTGGTCACCCTCCTGGGCAGGAATCTTGTTCTGCAGTCACCATGAGGAAATTCCTTCCAATCTTACCTTTGAACTGCTGTTGGGTAAGTGACATCTGATGGGACAATGGAGTGCGTGTGAGCGAGGAGGTATACCCCTCACGTGCCATGACCATGGTTCTGCACTACCCATCAGCTCATAGCTTTCTTGAAGGCCCAGGAGCATAGACCACCAGTGTACTGCCAATCTTAGGAGTTCAGTTAGACTCTGAGTGTAGATAGCCAGTGTGTGCAATCTACACCCAAGAGTGGGGCAAAGAGAGTCTTGGGCCAGACTCCGCACTAGAAACAGAACTTGCTTTAGATGCAGGAAAAATGAAAGGGTGTTCTAAAAAACATAAACAGCCAATGTTATTTCCCTAGAATTCACTTATGCTGAATGGTATCCCAAAGGTAAGGGAAAGACAGGGTGACCACAGTTCCTTTCCTCTCAGTCCCTCCGTATTCATCAGTGAGCTGAGTATATAGTATAGTATAGTGTGGGGAGTCTGTGGTTATCAAGAAGTGAAGTAAAGGGCCAACCTGGTGGCGTAACGGGTTAAGTGCACTGCTGCGGAACTGTTGGCAGCTGAGGTTTGAGTCTGATGCCCGGCAGGGGAGATTCCCACATGGTGTGGCAGATTCCTCCTGCCTTGCCGCTGCTCCCCTCAGCAGAGTATTTCGATTGATCTGCCTGTTCTGCTCCCCACTCTGTCTTTGGTGAACCCTCTCATTTCCCCATACCTCAGGCCTGCACCCCAGCTTGTACGTATAAATAAATCTAAAAACGAAAATCTTTTAAAAAAATAATAAAAGAAGTGAAGTAAAAATGTTTGAGTTAATTCTGTGCAACATTTCCACTGTCCCGGTAAGAATGAAATACACAGATGTGGAGAGAGCCAAGCAACCACATAAAAGACTGTTACTTCTGCTTGGTTCCTCCTCTTTCCAGCAGAAAAACGAAGCAAAAGAAGTCGAGAATAGTCTATCCAAACATTCCGTCTGCATTGAGACCAGTTCCATATGGTGAGGGCTTCATATTCCAGAACCTCCAGCAGAATATTCTCTTGATTCATCTGATGAGGACAAGGGTGAGCAGACCTGTTCTCCTGTTCCATCAGCATGCAGTAATCCAGATTTTCATTGTGGTACATCATCAACCCCACACAGACTAACACAGTAAGAACTAAATGATCTGGTTCATGATTTGGATTTATCCAAGACACGGCAGAATTGCTAGGATCAAGACTCCAGCAATGGAATTTTCTAGAAGATGTCACAATGACTTTATATTTTTTATTTTTTGTATAAATATATATTTGTATTGTTATTTATATCTTTTACATTTTGTATTCCCCTTGGGTAACCCACCACCAATTCACCCGTGATCCATCTCCATGGTCCCTTGTGTCCTTTTCTACTCCATTTTGTGCCTTTATCCCCCCCACCCCTCCAGTGTCTCTCTCCTATTTGGTTTCCCTATAGTCCTGTTATAAGTGAAACCATTCGATATTTTTCTCTTTCTTTCTGGCTTATTTCACTGAGTATGATCCCCTCTAATTCCATCCATGTCACAGCAAATTGCATGTGTTTATCTTCTTTGAATGCTGAATAGTATTCCATTGGGTATATGTACCACACCTTCTTGATCCAATCATCTATTTTTGGACATCTGGGTTGCTTCCATACCTTTGCTATTGTGAACAGTGCCGCAATGAACATATGGGTGCATGTATCCTTTCGGATTAGTGTTTTTGTGTCCTTTGGGTAAATTCCCAAAAGTGGTATTGCTGGGTCGTATGGAAGCTCCAGTTTGAGGAGTCGCCATACAGCTTTCCATAGTGGTTGGACCAGTTCACATTCCCACCAGCAGTGTAGAAGAGTTCCTTTTTCTCCACATCCTTTCCAGCATTTGTTGTTGCCTATATTTTTAATGTGTGCCATTCTCACAGGTATGAGGTGGTATCTCATAGTGGTTTTGATTTGCATTTCCTTGATCATAAGTAATGTTGAGCATTTTTTCATGTATCTGTTGGCCATTTGCTTTTCTTCTTTGGAGAAGTGCCTTTTTAGATCTTCTGCCCAATTTTTGACTGGGCTCTGGCTTTGTTTTTGTTGAGTTGTGTGAGTTCCTTGTAAATTTTTGTTATCAGTCCTTTATCGGATGTATTGTGTGCAAAGATCTTTTCCCAGTTGGTAGGGTGTCTGTTTGTTTTGGTTAATGTCTCTTTTGCTGTACAGAAGGTTTTTATTTTGATGTAATCCCACCTGTTTATCTTGTCCTTCACTTCCTTCACTTTGGGGGATGTGTCGTTAAAGATTTTGCTGAGATGTATGTCATGCAGAGTTTTGCCTATATTTTCTTCTATAAATTTTATGGTTTCAGGTCTTATATCTAGGTCTTTTATCCATTTTGAGTTGACTTTTGTGCAGGGTGTGAGGTAGCAGTCTAGCTTCATTTTTCTGCATGTGGCTGTCCAGTTTTCCCAGCACCACTTATTGACTAGATTGTCCTTGTTCCACTGCATTTTCTTTGCCCCTTTGTCAAAGATTAGTTGCTCATAGATATGCAGCTTTAATTCTGGGTATTCTATTTGGTTCCATTGGTCTTTGTGTCTGTTTCTGTTCCAGTACCATGCTGTTTTAGTTATTATGGCTTTGTAGTATAGTTTGAAATCAGGGAGTGAAAATTCCTCCCTTTTCTTTCTTTTTAGTCAGGAGGGCTGTAGCTATGCAGGGTTTTTTGTGGTTCCATATGAATTTCATCAGTATTTGATCTATTTCTTCGAAGAATGTCACTGAGATTTTTATTGGAATAGCATTGAATCTGTAAATTGCTTTTGGTAGGATTGCCATTTTGATAATGTTAATCGTTCCAATCCATGAGTAGGGGATGTCTTTCCATTTTCTTGTGACTTGTATTTCTTTCAACAGTGTTTTATAGTTTTCTTTGTATAAGTCTTTTACATCTTTTGTTAGATTTATTCCCAGATATTTGATTTTTTTGGTTTTGATTTTGAAGGAGATGGATTTCTTAATTTCTTCTTCTTCAGATTGGGTGTTTGCATATAAGAAGGCTACTGATTTTTGTGCATTGATTTTGTATCCTGCTACTTTACTGAACTGGTCTATAATTTTGAGTACTTTTTCTATGGAGTTTTTAGGGTTTTGTACATATATTATCATATCATCTGCAAACAGAGACAGTTTAATTTCTTCTTTTCCTATTTGGATTCCTTGTATGTCTTTCTCTTGTCTTATTGCTCTGGCGAGGACTTCTAGTATTATATTGAAGAGCAATGGTGAGAGTGGACATCCTTGCCTTGTTCCTGATCTTAGTGGAAAGGCCTTTAGCTTCAAACCGTTGAGGATAATGTTGGCTGAGATGCCACAATGACTTTATATCGAAAGCGCCACCAGCAGTTGAAGCCTTTCTTCAGAAAGGAAAGTACTCTGGTATTCTGTTCTGATATTGAGGGCCTCATGAATGCCTTAGAAACCACTCATGACCCACAAGAATGGAGACAAATTCTGGACACTTCAAAACTGAGTCTTTTTTTTTTTTTTTTAAAGATTTATTTTTTATTTTTATACATACAAGCTGGGGCACAGGCCAGAGGCGTGGGGCGGCGAGAGGGTCCACCAGAGACAGAGTGGGGAGCAGAACAGGCAGATCAGAAATACACTGCTGAGGGGAGCAGCGGGCGAGGCAGGAGAGGTCTGCCGCACCATGTGGGACTCTCCCCGGCCGGGCATCGAACTCGCGTCGCCGCTGCCGACAGCTCCACAGCGCAGCGCCCAACCGCTGCGCCACCGGGGAGGCCCCAAAACTGAGTCTTAATGCTGTGCTTTTGCACAATGGAAACTGTCTTCCATCTATTCTATTCCTGAACAGCTGTATAAGAGACAAGCAAAGACATCTAAGAAGTCGTCTATGACTTGATTTTTTACAGGTATTAACCATAGGCCTATTACTATTGGTATGTATTTTGTGATGTAAACATCAATTTATTGCAGATTACAAAAAAAAAACCCTAGAGCCAAAATGAGAATTTTATTGTCATGTTCATGTTGAGCACATACAAATTGATAGGAAATGACTAATTCTATTTCAGTAACATGACTTTTGTAAAAATTTGTTGACCAGTGAATCAATGTAGTAAAAAATGACTATCCTGCCTAAAATGCTACCTGAATTTGACGCAATAACTACAAAAAATCAGCAACATTTTTCAAAGAATTGAACAAAAAATACTGGAATTTATTTGGAACCACAAAAGGCCTCAAATTGCAAAAGGAACCCTGAGGAAGAAGGAGAGAATGGTTGGTATCAAGTTACCTGACTTCAAACTTTACTATTCAGCAAAAGTAACATGGTATTGGTACCAAAAATACATACATGGATTAATGGAATAGAACTGAAGTAAACAGAAATAAATCCACATACATAATAATATCTAATATATGATAAAGTAGCTATGATCATACAATGGGTAAAGGACAGTCTCTTTAATAAGTGGTGCTGGGAAAATTGGAAAGTCGCACATGAAAGAAAGAAATTGGGATTACTCACTAACCCTATACACAAAAAACAAACTCCAAATAGATTAAAGATTTAGAAATAAGACCTGCAACAACAACAACAACAACAACAACAAAATAAAGAAGAAAACTTTGGCAATGTGTTACAAGACATCAATGATAAAGATGTTTTTGATGACTTGGCCCCTGTGGCAAGAAAAATAAAACCAAAAATAAACAACTCTATAACCTCAAGTTAAAAAGCATTTATACAGTGAAAGAAAAGACCTCAATATTGAATGTGATAAAATAATCACATAATATATAACTGATAAGGGACTAATATTAAAGATATATTAAAAACTCACACAATTCAACAATAAGAAAGCAAATAGTAAATGGGCAGAAGATATTAACAGTCGATTAACCAAAGAGGATAACCAGAAGTCACATGATAGCCAAAGTCACATGAAAAAATGTTCACCATCATTGCTTCCAACAAAAGAGATGCAGGTTAAAACCTCAGAGAAATTCCATCTCACATCCATGAGAATAGTACATATTTAAAAGACCTCCCACAGGTTTCACAAGTGAATTCTACCAAACATTCAGAAATGACCTAGTGCCTATTGTACACGAACTCTTTCAAAAAACTGAGAATGAAGAAATATTAGCAAATATGCTTTATGGAGCCAACATTACACTAATACCAAAATTAAAGACTACCCCAAAAAAGAAAACTACAGGCCAATTTCCCTAATGAACACTGATACAAAAATCCTCAATAAAATCCTAGCCAACAGAATCCAACAGCATCAAAAGGATAATACACCATGACCAAGTGGGGTTTATTTATTTCAGATTTTTAAAAAGATTTATTTATTTATGCATACAAGAGTTGGGTTGTAGGCCAGAGATGTCAGGGGTGGGGAGGGTGTTGGTGAAAGGATTCATCACAGGCAGAGTGGAGAGCAGGACAGGCAGATTGACTGAAATATACTGCTGAGGGGAGCAGCAGGTGAGACAGGAGAGATTTGCAGTGCCGTGTGGGAAGCTCCCTGGCTGGGACTCGAACTTGTGCTCCAAGTGGCTGCTCATAGCTACATAGTGCTGAGACTTAACCCCTTGCACCATCAGGGAGACCCCCAAGTGGGATTTATAGCAGGGGCATAAGGATGGTCCAACAACCGAAAATCAATTAATATAACCCAATACATCACAAAAATAAAAGTAAAAAATATACAATCATATCAATAGGTGCTGAGAAAGCATTTGACAAAGTTCAACATCCATTTATGATGAAGGTCCTTGAAATTCTTGGGATAGAAGGAACATACCTTAACATAATAAAACTATGTATGACAAACCCACAGTCAGTATTATTTTCAATGGTGAAAAGCTGAAAGCTTTCCTTTCAAGATCTGGAACAAGACAAGGATATACACTCTTACCTATTTTCAATATAACACTGGAAGTCCTAGCCAGAGCAATAAGACAAGAGAAAAACATACCAGGAATCCAAACAGGGAAAGAAGAAATAAAACTATCACTATTTGCAGATGACATAATAATATACATAGAAAATGCTAAAAACTCTATAGAAAAACTAATAAAAGTAAAAAAAAAACAGTTTGGTAAAGTAGTAGGATACAAAATCAATACACAAAAATCAGTAGCTTTTCTGTATGCAAACAATCAATCTGAAGAAGAAGAAATTAAGAAAACCATCCCATTTACAATGAAACAAAAAAAAAAATCAAATATCTGGGAAACTTGACAAAGGAGGTGAATGATCTATATGAAGAAAATTATAAAACATCGTTAAAAGAAATAGAAGAAGCCACAAAGAAATGGGAAGACATCCCCTGCTCATGGATTGAAGAATTTACATTATCAAAATGGCCATCATACCAAAAGCAATTTACAGATCAATGCAATCCCGATAAAAATCTCAATGACAGTCTTCAAAGAAATAGAACAAATACTGATCAAATTCATATGGAACCAGAAAAAAACTTGAATAGCCAAAGCTCTCCTAACTAAAAAGAAGGTGAATGGAGGTTCATACTCCCAGACCTCAAACTTTACTACAAAGCCATATAATTAAAACAGTTTGGTAAGGATAATACACCATGACCAAGTGGGGTTTATTTATTTCAGATTTTAAAAAAGATTTATTCATTTATGCATACAAGAGTTGGGTTGTAGGCCAGAGATGTCAGGGGTGGGGAGGGTGGTGGTGAAAGGATTCATCACAGACAGAGTGGAGAGCAGGACAGGCAGATTGACTGAAATATACTGCTGAGGGGAGCAGCAGGTACTGGAACAAAACCAGATAGACCAATGGAATCAAATAGAAAACCCAGAAATAAAGCCACACATATATAGACAACTATATGTTTGACAACTACATCTTTGACAAAGGAGCAAAGAATATGCAATGGAACAGGAAAGTTTCTTCAATAAATGGTGCTGGAAAACTGGACCACCACATGTAGAAGAATGAAAATAGACCACCACCTTATACCATGCACAAAACCCAACTCAAAATGGATAAAAGAATTGAACCTAAGAACTGTATTGAACTGTAGAATACAGACTGAGGGATAAGGAAGGTGACCCAAGGATGCTTGCCCCAGGCTTGACCTATGTTGAGAACGCTGGCATGAAAAGGAGGTGGAAAGCCCTTCCCTGGAATAGCCTGCTGGCGCTGTGTGTCCTTGGAAGTCTCTTCCTCTCTCCTGAAGTGTATTTTGTGAAAAATAGCTTGGGCACATAAACACTAAACAGGAGATTAGGCACAGCTGCCCCCGAGACATAGCACGTAGTCAGATGGGATACTGTTTTGGGGAAATGTATAAAAATGCTTGCAAAGAGTAATAAGGGGCTGCTTGAACTGGCTTGCAGCCCCCCATCTTCGTTCCTGCATGTCACCATACCAGGCCCCGAATCCTTAGAGACTCAACACTGAACCATGAAATATACAGAAGAAAATATTGGCAAATCACTACATGACATGCATCTCAGAAACATCTTTAAAGACTCATCCACCAAAGCAAAGTACAGTAAAAGATAAGCAGCTGGAATTACATCAAATTAAAAAGCCTCTGTACAGCAAAAGAGACATTAACCAAAACAAAGAGACACCGTACTGATTAGGAGAAAATTTTTGCATCCATACAACTGATAAGGGACTGATTACAAAGATCTACAAAGAGCTCACATGACTCAACAAAAACAAAGTAAACAGTCCAGAAGAGCCAAAAAGACACTTCTTCAAGAAGAATGCAAATGACCAACAGGCAAATGAAAAAGTGTTCAACATCACTAATTATCAGGGAAATGCAAATCAAAATCACAATGAGATACTATCTTACACCAGTGAGAATGGCACATATTAACAAAATTGGCAACAACAAATGTTGAAGAGGATGTGGAGAAAAAAGAACTCTCTTACACTGCTGGTGGGAATGCAAACTGGTCCAACCACATGGAAGGCTGTGCGGAAGTTCCTCTAATTACTATAAATGGAGCCCCATATGACCCAGCAATTCCATGCCGAGGAATCTACCCAAAGAACACAAAAACATTAATTCGAAAGGATATCTGCACCCCTGTGTTTATTGCAGCACTATTTACAATAGGTAAGATATGGAAACAACCCAAATGCCCAAAAATAGATGACTGGATCAAGAAGATGTGGTGTATATATACACAATGGAATACCATTCAGCAATCAAAAAAGATAAAATGTCATTCGCAGCAACATGGATGGAGCTGGAAGGGATTATGCTCAGTGAAATAAATCAAAAGGAAAGAGAACACTATCAGATGGTTTCACTTATAAGAGGAATATAGGGGAACCAAATAAGGGATCAGGAAAAAAATAATAAATAAAAAAACAACACTAGCAGGCAACTATAAATCAGAGACATTCTGCAGGGAAGGGGGAGGGAGAGGGATCAAAACAGAGTGAGGGAAAAGCACAAGGGACTATGGTGATGGTGCACCGGAGAATTGGTTGTGGGAATATTACAGTTATTATACCTGAGAAGAGAAATCAAACATTGTACAAAAATGAATAATGATGTAATATATATAATATATAAATAATATAATAATAGTAAATAAGTAAATAAATATATATAAATATAACAGTATAGTCTTGGAAGAAAAATAGACACACACATCAATGGAATCAAATAGAAAACCCAGAAATAAAGCCACACACATAGAGAACTAATCTTTGACAAAGGAACAAAGAATATACAATGGAACAAGGAAAGTTCAATAAATGGTCAATACATATTTATGTATACAAAGACCTCCAACAATAAGTGGTAGAGAGGTTGTGGGGAAAGAGGAGCCCTATTACACTGTTGATGGGAATGTAAATTGGTACAATCTTAATGGAAAGGTATATGGATTTGCCTTAAAAAACTATAAAAATGGAAATACTGCCTACCACAGCAATCACATTTTTGGGCATTTATCTAAAGATTATGACACCATTGCCAAAAAACAAAACCCAGTATGTTCTACATTGTTCATAGCAGCATCATTTATAATAGCTAGGAATGGAAGCACTTTAAATATTCACTGACAGACAGCTGAATCAAGATGTAGTATAGGGCCTCCCTGGTGGCACAACGGATTAAGTCTCAGGCTATGAAGCTATCCGCAGCCACTGCAGCACGAGTTCAATCCCCAGCCAGGGAGATTCCCACATGGCACAGCAGACGTCTCCTGACTCCCCTGCTGTTCCCCTCAGCAGTGTATTTCAGTCCATCTGCCTGTTCTGCTCCCCACTGTCTCTGGTGAACCCTCTTGCCAGCCCAAACCTCTGGCCTATACCCCAGTTCTTGTATGCATAAACAAATTTTAAAAAAAGGAGATGTAGTATACCCACGCGATGGAGTATTATTCAGCTGTAAAGGATGACATGCAGGTATCTGCATTAAAATGGAGGGAGTATGAGAGAATAACATACGGTAAAGCAAGTCAGAAAGGCAGAAAACAAACTAGATATTTACATAGTATTCAATTTGACAATGTACACCACCTTCGAAAATCAGTGGACATCAACACCTTGAGGACTCTGAGGCTAAGGGGGTGGGGGAGGAGGTAGGGAGGGAGTAGGACAGGGGATATAAGTGAAGAAGAATGGCAGTGAGGGTGATGGAAGATAGAAGAATATTTCCGGTAGAGGGAACAGTAAGTATAAAAACCTGGATTGAAAAAAAAAAAAAAAGACAGCAACCTTGGTTTGTAAATAATATACACAGAGTGACAAAAAGGAAACTTAATATTGAGTTGTTTGTAATATGCAACTATAGAAACATCGAGGTATTCTAAACCTGTGATTTTTTCGCCATGTTCTATGAAGACATAAGAATAAAACTGATCTAAAGATAGCAATCAATCAAGTAACCATGTGTGCACACGTGTGTGTATGCGAGTGTGCATGTGAGAGAGAATGTTCTTGTTCCCTTTTCACACGAACATATCTGTGAAGGCAAGAATGACAATGGTCTTACCTTCTTCCATTGTTTCCCCTGTGCCTACTGTGGTAGGTACTCAATAGTCAGTACTGTGTTCCCCTCCTACTCTGTCAGCTTCCTGCGGGGGACTTGGGGCTGGGGGGGTCGAGGGTGGAGGTCCAGCACCCGTGGGCCTCATTCTTGGCTTCTTTGGCCCCATAGCCCCTCCAAGCCCCTAAATGGCACCTACATTAATTCTAATAGAAAAAAAAAAAAAAAACAAAAACGCTATCTAGAATTTTTGGTAAACAAACAAAATGTAATGGTCAAATTAAAGCATGCATACCTTAAATTTCTAATGATGGGAGTTAAAACTTTTATTGTACATTTAGATGAGTTTAATTTAAAAAAAGTTTAAAGTTGTCAAAGAGTCATTGACCTGGTCTACGTTAACAGAGATAAATGTGGTTTTGCTTGTACCTGAACATTTTTGATGAAGTTCTTTTCTAAAAAGACTAACTCACTATTTCTTCCTCTTAAAGAAGTTCCTTTCTTTCCAGGTAAGCACCCTAATTTGATTTTTCCTTTCCTTGTCCTAGCAAAAAAAAAAAAAAAAAAAAAATATATATATATATATATATATACACACACATACATATATATATATAAATCAAGATGGTATCTAAAGACAGGTGAAGGAGATACTGAGGCTGACATGGTATTAAGTTTCTCTGATTTTTCTTGCTTTCATGAATCTACCTTGTGCTTGCCTAAAAGAACTCTGGTATATAAAATTGTTTCATTTGTAACACTGTAATTTGAACTTCTTATCTAAGAAAAACTAAAGCTGCAATTGGTTTCTCTATCTTAAATCTGTTCTTTTCATCATTATTTGAATGGTGGTTAAATCTCTTTTAAGACTAAGGTTTTGCTATGTTTAGTAATGAAAATTTGTTGATCATTTAAAGTTATCTTATAGAAAACTACTAAACTTTCAGGTTTAAGGAAACTAAAATTTAATGTCATCTTACCTAAAAGACATAAAGGATACCCTCAGGTTACCTGAAAAAATCTTATCCTATTCGCATTGCTAAAACTTGTCAAAAAAAAAAAAAATAGACCTACTCTTAAAAAGCCTTGTCACTCTGAGTAATTAAGTGTTTTGCAAAGATCTGTAAGTTTGTTAATTCTATGACAATTTCATTCTGAAATAGTTACATTTTTGTCTTAAAAGGACTCTTTTAAGATACCTGAGAAAAATTGTTTTCATTGTGAAAAACAAATTGAGTCAGTTTGGCCATATTGATACCTCATAGTAAGCATTCTCATAAAATTGTTACACCCTTTCAACCTAAATGTAAACTATTGATTTTGTTCTAAAAATAGGTAAGACTTCTTAAAACCTATTATGTTCTTGTAGGTCCCTAACACTGGTGTGACCCCAGTGGGGTTCACAAATCCAAGACTCTGGTCATAAAAACAGGGCCATATGATTACCTGCCTCCTTCAGGACATACAAAAGCAAATTGTTAAGCCAGTCATTATAAAAGGGTTGAGAAAAGTTATTCAGAAGCCCCCAAATCCTACATCATTTCAGGCTAGATTTGCTGAGGCTTTACAAAGGTATACTGATCTAGACCCAGAAACTGTAGAAGGATGAGCATTTTAGCGGTCTCCTTTATAGCCAGTTTTGCCCTAACATCAGCTGCAGGCCCCAGAGACTAAACCAAGGGCCTGAGATTCCCTTTTTAACACTTTTGAATATGGCCTTCAAGGCCTACAATGACATGGAGGGATTAGCTAGGCTAAGATAAGAAAGGGAGAAAGACAAGAGAAGGGCCCAACATATGGCAGTTGCCATTGTCAGTGCCGTGCTGCCTCAGACTCACCCAAGGCCCCATGTGCCCCAGTGTTACAGGGCAGGGAGTGGGGCACCCCTGAAACCCCAGACCTGCCCTGTTCTAAATGGTTCTGCCATCCGCCGCGTCAATACAAAACATATAGGACCTTTTGTGGAAAGAAACTTTAATACAATCTGAAAAGACTGAGAAGACAAAGAATATATTTTCTAAGTCAAGCACCCAATGTTATCCACCTCCTCATGGGTAAAAGCCCACCCAAACGGAATTGGCCCAAAGCAAGTCTCGAAAGCCTGCCACAAGTCTAGAACAGATTTTGGCAGGGACCCACACATAAGGGTCAGAAACAGCCAGACAATTCTGGGAGGAACCAAAATACCTTTCAGCAGGGACCCATACAAATGGGTCATAAACAGTCATACAATTCTGAGAGGAAAACAACAAAATCAAAACCAAAATCAACAGAGCCATCATTAACCTCCCCGTGGGTCTCTCACCCACATCTCTTTCAATCAGTCCAGGCCAGTGCAGCTTCTTTACAAGTTTCTCAGCTCTGTGGGCCTCTTCTGGCTTTCCATCCTTCTTCCGTCTCCTCCTGTCTTCTGTGTGTTCTGTCTCCTCTGTGTGTGTGTCCTCTGTGTGTGTGTCCTGTCTCTCTTCTCCAGCTTCTTATATCCTGCTCAGTTCCACCCTACCTTGGGGGGACAGGGAACCTGGACATATCCTTTTTCCTGGGGACCACCCTGTTACACCAGGGGATTTGGAACCTCAACCTCTTAGTGGGCTGCCAGTTTGCTTCCACTGCCAGCAACCAGGACACCTCAGCCACAAATGTCTAAAGAAGCTGTCTGAGGGCCAGGCCTTCAGTGCCATGGCACCATGCACTTGAAAGAGGGTCTGTCCCACTCTCCAGAGAGTGAGGGGGCCAGTTCAAACCACAGGCTAGGATGGAAGGACAGGCTTGACCATCAGCTGCCTCTGACTATGAAGAACCCGGTGCAGGAGAAGACGTTCTCTGAAGAAGCCCAGAGGTGAGACAGGCTCCCCTGTTTACTGTTTCTATGGACAAGCCTCGGGTGACCCTAGAAGGGGAAGACAAAATGATCACCTTCTCGGTGGGTAAGGGGCCACTTACTCTGCCTTGCTCCAACTCTCTGGACTGGCCAGTTGTCCCCTCACTAGTATGGATGGCCAGTCTGAGCCAGCACATGTTCCTTGGCTCACTCTAAGACCACGTTTTTACATTTTTAGTTTTGTCTTCCTAACTTCCTCTATTGGGGCAGGGCATGGTAACTAAATTCCAAACTAGCAGTCTCCGCTGCCACTATGGGCTCTTCTGGCTGCTTCTACAAAAGATTGGGGCAGTGCAATAGCCCCAGGTCTCAATAATTCTGTCATTTTAGCTACAACACCTCCAGGTGTTTGGGACACTACAATCCCAGGCTGAGGTGTCTTTGCCAGTCCTGTTGTTGGGGGGGAAAAGGACGTCTGCAACAAACTCCACAGATAGGTTTTAGGACCCCACCTCAAAGAGATCCAAGACACTAAGGGCTACTAATCCCTTAATGTCATCATCATCTAATAAGAGAGGATTACTGGGAACTGAGGGGTGGAGTTAAGCAGCCAGGTTTGGTATATAATCAGACTTGTGGACCTTGGGGCGCCCTTGGCTTCTCGCCAGGCTACAGCGTACCATTGGGGGTTTCCAGCTCTTCAGATCTGGTAGGACGTATTTGCAGATCTCTCTCTCCTCTCTTTTGTCCCTGAGTTATTCATTTTTTATTTCCCTTCCTTTTGTAAATAAACCTTTTATTAACCTTTTTGTGAGTGCCTGCAACTGATCTTATTATAAGTCCTTTTTAAGCGCACGGGTGAGAACCCACAGTCAGGCACCCCACTGTATATTGGGGTTGCCCTGTAACACTGTTAGGGTTAAAGGAACCTCATTTTCTGATAAAACCACAATATCCTTCAAGTCAAAAGCCCAACAATGCTCCTTAAATTCCCTAGTCTCAGTAGTTATATAAAAACAGAGCCCTGGATTCGTTTATAAGTTTGTGCCCTCTTTAATAAAACTTAATGGTTTTAGATAAATAATTCTAAGGAGGTAAATCTTAAAAGCCAAGTCAGAAAAGGGCTTAGCTACTCTTAAAAACAAACAAACAAACAAACAAACAAACAAACAA
>PVIJ01021241.1:0-18976 GCA_004024925.1 Scalopus aquaticus | reverse complement strand
GCGGCGAGAGGGTTCACCAGAGACAGAGCGGGGAGCAGAACAGGCAGATCAGAAGTACACTGCTGAGGGGAGCAGCGGGTGAGGCAGGAGAGGTCTGCTGCACCATGTGGGATTCTCCCCGGCCGGGCATCGAACACGCATCGCTGCTGCCGACAGCTCCACAGCGCAGCGCTTAACCTCTGCGCCACCAGGGAGGCCCCATTCTGTTACGTTTTTTGGTCACAAAGTATTCTTTGTATTGAAATCTTCTAAATTTCTTTCTATTGAAATGTCTTAAGTTAAATGTATAGTTTTATTGATTGCTCATAAAAGTAATTGATGAACTTAGTTTTATAAAAATGTTCTGTTTCTGTCATATTTTATAAGTGGTGTTCATTCTCCATTAATATTTGCATACCTAAGAATTAAAAACCCAGCTATTGGGGCCTCCCTGGTGGCGCAGCGGTTGAGCGCTGTGCTGTGGAGCTGTCAGCAGCTCGCGGTGCGAGTTCGATGCCCGGCCAGGGAGAATCCCACATGGTGCGGCAGACCTCTCCCGCCTCGCCTGCTGCTCCCCTCAGCAGTGTATTTCTGATCTGCCAGTTCTGCTCTTCACTCTGTCTCTGGTGAACCCTCTCGCCGCCCCACGCCTCTGGCCTGTACCCCAGTTTGCATGTATAAATAAATAAATCTTTAAACAAACAAACAAAAAAAAAAACAGCTATTTAATTTTGTCCTCAAATAATTTATCTTCAAAAAAAAAAACAGGGATAGTTAAAATTCTCTTGGTTTCAGGTGTTAACAATACAACTTGAACAAATTTAAGTAAAATGTGAATTTAATGAATGGTTTTAGGCTGTTTCACAGACTGGAACAATTTAACTGGAATCAGGGTCCATTGTTTTCGCCACTCTAACCACTTCTCTGTCTCACTCATTTTCCACCTCAACCTCCTTTACCACTTCAATCGAGGCCAAACTTGGTTGTCCCTAATTATCTATCTATCTATCTATCTATCTTTCTATCTATCTATCTATCTATCATCTATCTTTCTATCTATCACTCTGTCAGCTTCAGCAAGTAGAGAGAGATTGTTTCTCTATTTATTGAGTTTCATTATCTCTAGGGAAAGACTTTTATTTGTTCATCTTATTGAATCAGGGATCCATTCTGGTCACCAGGATGGAGTATGAAAAGAATTTTGTCCCAGTTATTGTAAGATGCTTATGTCAACTGTATCACATGATCTGTGGTTAATAGCCAGTATTATGTCATATTTAAATATTGTTTCCAGAATTACTAGGCATATGGGGGAGGAGCTCTTTTTCAGAAAGCTTCTTTCTATTTTATCCAGCACACTAAGTAATGGATTGTCTTATAGCTGATGACAGCTCAAGATACTAATTCAAGCTCTTACGGGAAATTTATAATATGTGTATCTTAGCTTTAACTGGATTTTATACTTTAACATTCATGCTAATAATACTATATGCAAAATGTACTTGTCTTCTGCAGTGATATCTGAGTATATTTTAATTTTCAACTCCTTTACTAATTTTATTTCAGTTAATCACATAATAACTTGTGAATATAGTTGGTAATGAGAATATTTTTTAACTTGACTAAAAGAATGGCAGTGATTATAGAAATTAAACAGGCATTAATGATATATCACAAGAAGATATATACTTTGGAAACTGGTCATGTTAGATATTTGTTTATAAAGGGTATGGTTGGGTAGAAAGATTCTAATAAAACATACACATGTCTTGCTTCTCAAAGGGTGTTTGGTATTCTTTGAGATCTTTGAATTCCAATAATAACAACTGAGCTAATATTTATAATTATAAATAAATAGTTGGTTTTAGGTACAGTTGAAATAATTGATTAGGTAAAACATTTCCAGAATAGTCAGCATACCAAAGAAACTGCTAGAACACACCAAGATATCATCTAGATATCATTAAATTGTCCTAAAGAAAGGATTAAATTTTAGAAAAAAAATTGCAATCCACTTATTTCATGCATTGTTTCATAAGAGCACAAATACATCTCAGTAGCTTATTAAACAAAATCATTTCAACATGTGGATTAAACAGAATTGGTAAGAAACTGAATTCAGGCCACTCATAAAAATTTACTAAAGTTTGCCATCTAGAGGTCTGCAGTGGTATATTTTAAAAGTATTTTCAGATTTTTTTTCTATAATCTAAAACACTGTTCCTTACATGTTTAATGTAGTAAATAAAGACTGAGATAAAGGGAGAACATTCTATTTATTATTGAATATACACAAGAAAATTTTAATTTTGAACTTTAAATCTAAGTGAAAGCAAGTGTTGTTTCTACTTTTAATTATATAATCATTTAGATAGTTACATTGTAAAAAAGCTTTTAGCCAAAGCTACTTACAGATTTCTTCACACTATATAAAAGACAGGAAAACAATGTGTTACAGACGGGTAAATGTAGGACGGTGCATATAATGATAAATATTTTCTTGACTAGTAAGACGATTTTAGGACTATTTGCATTCCTGTTGCATACAACTGTTTGAGGGATGGAAAAAGAAAAGTTCATATTAAATAACTATAGGAATATGGAAAGCCAAATACCCCTTAATAATAAAAAAATACAGACATTATTCCAAAACTAAGTCTTCTGACCCAGCAGTGGAATCTTACACATGTGTGCATGTATGCATGTTTATATAAACAATGTAAATTTGTGAATTTTTTGTACTTAAAGAAGTAATTATAATGCACAGATCATTGCTACTATAGATTACAAAGTGAAGACATTTATCAAGACTGCAATTGTGTTTTCATGAATGTTTTACAGTTGTCAGCTTATCAATGCTAAAACAGAGGATAATGAGCTTTAAAATGTAGGTTATAGGGTCACAATAGAACTTACTTCTAATGAAAACATTCCAATCAACTGAGTTGAAGGTTAGGAACTTTTAATTCTCACTACGTCACAGGGTCCTGGTTTTGGCAATAAGACAGACAAGATTTTAAGGTTGCTGCCACCGTTAATACTTTGTCAGCAAGAGGTGGTAAGCATTTCCACGTGGTCTAAAGAAACATTTAATTTTTAAGAGCAGTAGAAAAAATTGAAAGCAGTAGAAGAAAATTTTCATTTAAAAAAGTTACTTCTTTACCATACTAATATTAGATCAATTTTTTCTTTTTTTTTTCATTTTAAACGACCCTCTAGTTTAAGATGTACTGTAGGATTAAAATCAATTTAAGGCAAGGTATACCTTCACTAACTGTATGCAATTTCATCTGATTTTGGGATCTCAATATGTATTCTGGTGCCAGACTTCTTATATAGGGAAAAAGTGTTTCTCAGAAATGAGAAATTGTTATAATAATAAAAATGACTATCTAGTAGAGGTAATAGGCACCTCTGTAATTAAGTATCTCATGCTATGGTATAATTACCGGGGTCCTTATATTGACCTCCAGGAAAAGTGTTTAAATATTATAATCTTAGTATTTGGCTCCTTAAATAGTATAGTTCATGTAAAATGCAATGCACTGTGTTGATAAAATAGCCAAGTCAATTTATTGCCAAAGGTTGTGTTGGCAACATTGAGGTTCCTCCACTCCATTCTAGACACCTTGTATCTTGAAATGGACTTGAAAACAGTGATAAGATTGAACAACTAGCTCAGTCTCTGTGCTCATCACTGTTTTGGGACTACGTGAACTGTGGCCACCTGAGGCAGATCGTTCATTATGTGCCATTTGCAGTCCACTAATGATAGCAAACATTTTATGTTAACAGTACCAACATCTGATGAGGAGGAAAGCTGGTTTGGAGTATTGCCTGAAGGAGAAACACTACTTGAACCTAAAGCAACTTCTTTTGCTGTGATCCAAGCATCCTGTTTATCGTAGCAGGAGTCTCCATTTACTGGTAAGTTGATAAGCATAATACCTTATGGATCTTCCTGACCACAAGAGCACATCCTACCACTGTGATTGTAATTGTGTGCATGGGGCGTGTGTGTGTGTGTGTGTGTGTGTTTGGATATTTTGTGCTTTGTTTTCAGAGATCACACTATTTATTTCAGTAGTCATATATTCAAATTATTCCTTTATCAAAGGAAGGTAACTCATTTTCTTTTGAAAATGGAATGTACTAATCCACTAATATAACCTCATACATTTAGGCACTCATGAGTCTCATATATTTAATTCCTAGCCATATTTTCTCATACTGTCATAAAGGTTGCTCTCATGGCCTTGAAATTAAGCTACTTAAGTTCATGTCCCAGGTCCCACATCTATCTAGCTCTGTACCTTTGGACCAGTTACTTTAAAAAATATTCTGTGATACAACTATCTGCAATGCAAATAGGGACAATAATTGTACAGATTCCTTATGATTATTGTGAGCAATTAATGACTGAGACATAAGAGGTCAAAAAATATTCACTACCAGGATGGATTTAATCACCTATCAATAACCTTGAAACCTATCAGTGTAGTTTATTTCCTTATACCAACAAAATCTCAATTACTCTTTCTGACAAGAAACTCTAAGGTAAAAATCAACATCTGAATTTTACAAGAAGGCTTTGAAATTATTAAGTTTAAGAGCAAGATGAATATTGATTTGACAGTATTCCACAGTAATTTTTAAAGTGCATGATTTTCCAACAAACTGAATGTACACTCTTCAGTAAGCAGCATAACATTGAAGAATAATGAAAAGCAGTGTGAAATTTTAATAATGGGCATTGGTATCATGATTGAGTCCTAGTTAAAAGTATGTCACTTGGTCAACATCTTCAGGTGTTACCTTGTCTGTAACTTAGTATAATTGTATTGTTTTAATTAGGATTGTTGTGAGGGTTAACTGATATCATATAATTAAATTTTATAATAAGAACTAATAAGTAGCATTTTTTTCTAATAAGGAGGCAAGGTAATATGATAGGAATTGACTATGGATGGAATATTGCTTCTGTTTCCCTTAACAACACTGATTGTGTTTGCACAAAGAATTACCCATTGCCTATCTTACTTACCCCTTTATTTCACTATATTCTCCTCCTCTCCATGTTTGTTTCCTCCCTCCCTTTCTCCTGCTGTTATTTTCCACTAAATCTAAACTAGCATTTTGATGAAAGGAAAATTGTAGGTTTGCTGAAAAGGAATTCATTTTTAAAATCTCATACAAAATAGAATATGGCTAGCATACATTGTTTTGGATAAGGGGAATATATATTTATAATTGAATATAATCATATATATTGTCTACTGTCAGTTGAGCTTATGCAGGGATTCATAACAATTTCTGTAAAGAGATGAATAATAAATATTTCAGGTTTTTGGACCATATGGTATCTGATGCAGTTATTTGACTTTGTCATTGTAAGCTGAAATAAGCCAAAGACAACACAAACAAATAAGCATAGTTATGTTTCCATGAAATTTTATTTATGGATAGTGAATTTGAGCTTTATATAATTTTCACATCATGAAATATAATTCTCTCTTATATTTTTTCTTCTGTTGAAAACTGTTAAACCTACACTCAGGGCAGCAACCATAAAAAAAACAAAAAAACAAATGATAGCCCAGAGTTGGTCCTTGGGCCATAGTTTGTAGACCCTTACATTAAGCTATGAGATTTATAATGATTTTTAGGAATTATATATTCAAAAACTCCAGCTAATTAAAAAGGTTAGAAGAAACTGTGATATATTGAGTGATATATATGTCATAGAAGACTTGGAACAGCAAGCAGCAGCATGTTGATAGATGATGTCAATGCACTGTTTTGCTTATTCTTAAGCAGGAGAATTAAGTGATAAAAATAGGGTTTGAGGAGGATTCATCTGAAAGTGTTGTGCAGTGTGGACTACAAAAGAAAACAAGAATGAAAGTGAATTTTTAGCATATTTTTGTCCAGTCCAGATGTCAGCTCAGGAGGGCTATGACTTGGGTCGTGACTTGTGATGAGAGAGGAAGAATCAATGTTTGATGAACAGTTGGATTTAATAGTAAAAGGGAGACAATAGTTACATAAGATGGCAATTTCATTAAATTCAGCAACTGGGATAAAACACAAAAGTGAAAAATGAGGAAGAGTACTTATTATCTTAATTATATATCTTTTTTATATCAAATGATTAAATTCAACAGGAATTCTGGCTTTTCCTCCAAAGATATTTAGTTTGAGGAATCGCCATACAACTTTCCATAGTGGTTGGACCAGTTCACATTCCCACCAGCAGTGTAGAAGAGTTCCTTTTTCTCCACATCCTTTTCAGCATTTGTTGTTGCCTGTATTTTTAATGTGTGCCATCCTCACAGGTGTGAGGTGGTATCTCATTGTGGTTTTGATTTGCATTTCCTTGATTATAAGTGATGTTGAACATTTTTTCATGTACCTTTTGGCCATTTGCTTTTCTTCTTTGGAGAAGTGCCTTTTGAGCTCTTCTGCCCATTTTTTGATTGGGTTATTGGCTTTGTTTTTGTTGAGTTGTGAGATGTCCAAAAATAGATGATTGGATCAAGAAGATGTGGTACATATACACAATGGAATACTATTCAGCATTCAAAGAAGATAAACACATGCAATTTGCAGCAACATGGATGGAATTAAAGGGGATCTTACTCAGTGAAATAAGCCAGAAAAAAAGAGAAAAATATCGAATGGTTTCACTTATAACAGGACTATAAGGAAACCAAATAGGAGAGAGACAATCAGCAGGGAGAGGGGAGGCGGGGGGAGGGAAGGAAAAGGGCACAAAATGGAACAGAAAAGAACACAAGGGACCATGGAGATGGATCACGGATGAATTGGTGGTGGGCTACCCAAGGGGAATACAAAATATAAAAGACATAAATAACAATAAAAATATATATTAAAAAACAAAACAAAACAAAAAAAACCCAAAAACCAAAGATATTCACAAGAGAAAACAGTCTAAGTAGGTTTTTTTTCCATCATGTTTTTTTGATAAATTGTTGTTACTTTAGTTTGTATGTGTTTATCAAGTAAACCAGTAAATCGGCTAATGAGTGGAGACCAGATAGTAACATTAAATGACTTACATGCGAATGAAGGAATAGGATAAAGTTCTCAAAAACATCTTACCAGAAACAACTGAAGTCATTGTAGTTTAATAAGCCATTGTAGTTTAATAACACATTTGTTTTCCTTTGTTCTGTTAGTACATAATGGGAGAGAAATGGCTTTGTTCAAATCCCCATTTTCTGTACATTTTTACAACATAATATTCAAGGATGTGCATTCCACATAAAAACATTGATCAGTACTCTGAATCACTGAGAATTAAAGAGCTCAACATTTTCGATAGAAAACTCGATTTTCAAACTATCATATCTCATTCCTTTCCAGGGACAGGCTACCCTAGTCATGACTTCCCTAAGTGAACTTCTTATCTATCAACTGGGAGAAATGTTGTGCCTCTAAAAAGTAAGCATAGAATAGAGCCTTAGGGCTTTGGGGTTCTAACGTCTTATTTCTTTAGTTTTAAAGAAAGTATTCCCCTAAGCCAGAAAGACTTTAAAGAGCATATTTGGCAATTTACCAGAAATTTGGGTGTTATTATGTAACCTTTAAATATATTAGTTTCTGTAGTGTGGTTGACAAATGTGCATTTGTGAAATAGTTTTGGTCCTAGTGGATTGGCTTTTTATAATTTGAATGATCACCTCCTTTTTAAACTAAGAAGCAAAATCATCTTTCTCTGTTTTAAGATAACAAAATGATATCCATCTACATAAGAAGTTAGTATGCAACACTTTTATGCCATATCCATGCATCTTTGGGACCAGGCCACGCTGGTATAGCAAAAAGCCTTGTATCACATGCAACCAGGGTAGGTAGTAGGTCAATTAAGTTGGTTACAGTGTGAATCATGGCATAATACACATGCATTTAGGGCTCTAAAACCTATAAATATATTACTATTTTTTAAATGCAAGACCAAAATTGTTATTTGCACTCTTGTTTATTCAGGATGGGCTCGGCTGGAGTTTTTTTTTATTTATTTATTTTTATTTTTTTAAAGATTTATTTATTTATACATACAAGCTGGGGTACAGGCCAGAGGCGTGGGGCGGCGAGAGGGCTCACCAGAGACAGAGTGGGGAGCAGAACAGGCAGATCAGAAATACACTGCTGAGGGGAGCAGCGGGCGAGGCAGGAGAGGTCTGCCGCTCCATGTGGGATTCTCCCCGGCCGGGCGTCGAACTCGCATCTCTGCCGCCAACAGCTCCACAGCGCAGCGCTCAAACGCTGCACCACCAGGGAGGCCCTCGGCTGGAGTTTTTATCCTTCTGGCATAAACCATACATATTCTATATCTTGTATGAAAGCTGGTTCCATCTTATTTTTCAAGTGGAATAAGAACTTGAACATCATTGTGACGTGACCTAGCCTAGGAGGTGAAAGCTTTGCAATGTTTAGTAGTTTTCTTTTCAACAAGTTGCCCCTTGAAGGTAATTTCCCTATTGAAAACTTATTTTTATTGGGTTTTAACAAAGCATTCAACTTATTTCTTGCAGAAACAAAATCAAAGAAACACTTTCACAATCTTACTTGATTAGTTTTTGCAATATTTAATCAAATATTACATTTGATTATAATTATTAATTGTTAATTGTAATTATAACTTAAGTGAACATGTTTGGGGAAAAAAAAACTAACTTGTATTCTTGGTAGAAACAAAAACATAAAAACCTTCAACTAGTAGAAGGATAGTATCGGTGTATATAAGAGAGATCAAGTTTTTGAGCATTTGTTATACGGTGGATATCAGATATGACATTTTATAGAGTGAATTAAAAACATTGGTTAATATGAGATATTTAAATGGTAGTTTTATGGCAGATAATACATTTTTAAAGTCACTGTTAATATCCTTTTATTATTATCAAAAAATTAGATAATAGTAGTAGGTTTTCTGCTTTTGAGAGCAAGGGATGGCTCTTATTGATGATCGTATGACCATTGCCTACCACAGCACCTGGCATTTAATAAGCATTCAATTATTTTTTAAATGAGTAAGTGAACTGATGGTTGAATGGATATCAACTCCAAAGGAAGAAAAGGATAATATACTGACTTCTACATGACTGTACAGGACATGAATCTAGATTACTAAATTAATTTCAGCATGAAAATGTATTCACCTTCATATTACTATGGAAAATGCTTTCTTTGTTCATTATATAACAATATATAGGAAAATTTCATCCTCAGTATGAATTAATTCTGTCATTGAGTATCTGAGTTAATCAGATATTACAATTTGTAATTTGACTTTCTACTCTCAACATAATTGAAATAATTTAAAGGTTAAGAGTGACAATCTAAACATCAAATTGCACACTTTATACAAACTGGATCAAAAAGATTCTCTGGGTAGCTAGTCATCTATTTTCATTTCTTCACTTTATATACTCTTACTCTCACAGTCTATACAATTTCCAAAATGCAAAACATTCAGGCTACCTGCAGACTCAATTACCTCTTGGTGGTCTGATTCTCCTCCCACTATATTTTTAAAGTACCTATACTTTTCCTCATAAAAATAGTAACCATTGATTCCAGTAGCATGTGGACTTCTTATTCCTGTATTAAGAATGACTTCGCACCGTAGTTTAATTGTGATAGCTGGTATTAATTTTATAACTTTCAGAAATGTTAATAATGGTAGGCTTAAAAAATCGTAAAGTCGAAAGTACAAAATCTTCATCTTATGCACTATTAAAATGTTGTCACTGTGCAAATCACAGTAATATATTGAAATAGATTTTGATAAGCCATTACTATATTTTATTACTTCTTATGGACTCTGTTTGTTGATACCATATGTGCCACGGAAGTCACAATTCTAATAGTTCTTCCTCAGTTCTTTATCTTTCTCCTTTCTTCTTATCTATTCTGTTATGCATGGAATCCTCTGACAATAATTTCTTCAGGTTCTTGTTCTAATTCTTCCCCCCCCCATTTTTTTTTTCTTTTGTATTTACGTCATTTTCTTTCTGTCTCTGAAAGGTGTTCTTCAGATTTCCTCATTGGAGCTTTCCTAATCATTTTATACACAACTCAAAACTTACTAAATTCCTAGCTTGCTTGCTTTTTTTTTTTAAATTGAAGTAACATTGATGTGGCAGATGAGGTTGTTCAATATTTGATTTTCGATTGATTGCAAATATGTAAGTGTGCACATGTATTACAGGCTTGCACTTGTTTTGCTAGCTTTGATATTTTCTGCTAACTCCAGCACTGTGTTTGTAACATAGTAGGTGTATCAAATACATGTACTAAATCAATGACTTTGTGAGAAAACAACCTATTTGGGACAGTAAAGATCCAGTTCATATACCTACTTTCAAATTGCTCTGGGTTTTCTGCTGTGTTCACATAAAAATCAGAAGTTGCTTTGGGGATTACTCTGGTGCCTTGTCAGAAATAACCAACCTTTTTTACACCTGGAGATACCCACAACAAGTGTTATGACCTATTTTTCTAATAGCTTCTCAGTTATGAAGAAACTAGTTTAATCACTAAATGGAAGTTTAATTAGGGCCTCCCCGGTGGCGCAGCTGTTGAGCGCTGCGCTGTGGAGCTGTCGGCAGCGGCGATGCGAGTTCGACGCTCGGCCAGGGAGAATCCCACATGGTGCGGCAGACCTCTCCTGCCTCGCCCGCTGCTCCCCTCAGCAGTGTATTTCTGATCTGCCTGTTCTGCTCCCCACTCTGTCTCTGGTGAACCCTCTCGCTGCCCCACGCCTATGGCCTGTACCCCAGCTTGTATGCATAAATAAAAAAAAAATGAAAAAAAAAATGGAAGTTTAATTATAGTGAATAAAATAGTTATCTAGGTCTTCAGTGTCTCCTAATCTTTTCTTCCTCTTTTTTTTCCTTCTTCTTGTTTTTCAAACTGTTACTAATACTCCATTCTGAATTAAGGAAAAGCTAATTTTTAATGATTCATTAGTGACACATCTTGTGTTTGTAGAGATGAAAATATAATGGTATGTGATATTTATTGAGTGCTTGCAATTTGTTTGCCACTCTTAATGTTACTTCACTTTATAGCCACCCATTGAATTATTCTTCCCATTTTGTAGATGGGATTAAGGTTCAGAGTGATAAAGTAATTGACTGTTTACTATGCTAGGAGATAGAGGCACTGTATTTGGGCACTAAGTCTTTTTTTTTTTTTTTTAAGATTTATTTTTTATTTATACATACAAGCTGGGGTACAAGCCAGAGCTGTGGGGCGGCGAGAGGGTTCACCAGAGACAGAGCGGGTAGCAGAACAGGCAGATCAGAACTACACTGCTGAGGGGAGCAGCGGGCGAGGCAGGAGAGGTCTGCCGCACCATGTGGGATTCTCCCCGGCCGGGCGTCGAACTTGCGTCGCCGCTGCCGACTGCGCCACCGGGGAGGCCCTGGGCACTAAGTCTTAACATCAATATCCAGGTCTTATCACTATATGTGCTGACCTCAAACATGTAACAAGCAAAATGGGCATAAAAGGGGATATGAATACTGACAGGACACTGTCATGTATACAGCTGCCAACAAAGAAGAGTGTGTTTACATTTTTCATTGTATAGCATAAACAAAAATACATGCTTAATTTTAGAGCTTGTACTTAAGTGGTACTGTTTTCTCAATTTTACTTCTCATCTTCAAAAAGGCTAGAATTGGATTTGAAGATTATCAAAAGTCCTTCAAACTCTAATGTCTCCATATCTTCATTGTTAATAGCTAAACACTGCACTTGAAAGCAGGTCTAATGCTCAGTTTTAGAGTGAAGTTCCATACTAGTTTGGATATTTAAGAGGCGGTATTTGTTAATTTACCTCAATAAGGCTGAAAATAAAAATACAAATGAATTCTCTCTTCCTTACCATATAATATTCTTTCAATTGGTGCTTCAATTATCTTGACACTAAATGAAGGAACCCATGAAAACTTGAGAGTGAAAAAAGTCAATCAATGGTTTGCGATGTATTATTGAAATGGTTAAGTTGGAATTCTTTTCATTCTCTTCTCCTTGAGTTAATTTGTAGTTTTCATTTTACACACTCACTCACTAAAAAGCCTGGAGTTACTCAGACTTGGCAACCACCCCTCCCCCCAACGCCCCTTAACACAGTGGCTTGAAAAATATACACCATTTTTTATTCTTCCTTTTTCCCTCTTCCTTTTGTCTTGGTGGAGTATTATATATCTAAGTGACAGGAGTCTTACAAATATTTAGTAAGATAAACACTCTGTGTCTGTTCGGTACAACAGAAGGATTCAGACATCATTTACGAATTCCCCTCCTTACCTCTCTGGTGCAGGGCAGGACAATAAACTGGATGGGCTCAGCACATTATGGCTGATTGCCGTCCAGGACATCATTATTGATAATTTTGTCTTGTCATTGTTTTATAGATGTCACAGGGAATACTGGTCCCACTTTGTGATTTCTGCAGCAGGGCCAAGAATCATCATATGTTGTTATTTACTTATAAGATGATGAATACTATGTTAAGATTCAGAACAAGTTCTGGAAATAATTTTCAATGAAATATACGTTTTACCATTTTTTATAATATTTCTCCTTTACAAAAGTAGATGGACAATTGCTTTATTCCAAATAATTTTTTGAATTTAAATTTATTTAATTGTTAACTCTCAAAATCCTAGTCAGTTCTTTTATGGGAAAATAAAAATCTGGAAAGTATGTCTTAACACTCTTAGTGAAAAGTCCAGGACAAAAATTGCCCCTGATTCATATGAGACCAGATTAGCTATCATTTATTTTTCTCTCCTCAGTGAATTGATTGAATTGGAACTAAACTTCTTGGTTGGTTGTTACATGTGCATAAGTAATACATGAGTCGGAGTCATAGTCTTCTCAGAGAATTTAATGGACTTGTGTTTTAGGGATCTGCTACCAGTTTTGCAGGTTCTCTCACATTTAGCATAATAGTAAGACTCCCATTGCCAGGGCTGCCTATATGAATGACTTTGGTTGCAGGCTTGGAGAAGGACTGCTGGGGAATATTTACTTATAAGCAGCAGTTAACTCATAGAAGGTCTGAACAATCATACTATGTGCACTTCTCTTAAACCTTGAATGTCACCTTGTAACAATTGTTATTTTTACTGAAGGAGAAAGTGAAATCAATCATTATTGGCATTTAAAGTGTAGCCACATCATTCAGGCTTTTTCTTGCCTTATTTTGTTATGTTAGGTATGGGGTACTGTTTTTTGGGCCTGGTTTTATCCATAATAGATACCTGAGATTCAGAGATTATTTTGCACTTGCTTGACAAAGGAAGCATCCCCCACTCCCAGTAGTGCATCTCTGAGTAACTAACAATCACCTTTCCATGACAGCTTTTCCTCCTCAAATGCATTCTATATTAAAACTCTGCTTTACCCAACCTTTGCATGCCTCTGCATATAAAATACTAAAACATCATCTCTTTTAATGAAATAGTCAACCTACTACTTGAAGAATTTATATTTATGGCCTGCAGACTAGCTACCCTCCAACATGAGTGAGGTGATGCATTTCTAGGAACTTCAAATTAATCCTTTTCATTATAGAAGTAGGTACCCACGAAAATGAATAGAAATAGCTGATCTCATTAAAGGCTGAATTGAAACCAATTCTTATGGTGGCAGTAGTTACAACCTGTGATAATTTCCCTAGCTGCTATATGAGTTAAGTCCTGTAATTACTTTTAAAAAATTCTAAATAGAATAATTTTAGGTTATATTGTATTTTTTATGTGTATATTTGTATGTATGTTGGAGAATAGAATATAGAGATGTATTTAAATAGGTTTGAATTTTAATTGGGTTGGTTTGCTTTTATATTCATGGGACTTTATATATATATAGCTTTCTAGAGACACAACTTTTTTCCCTTAATTCTTTTTGATTCTCATTCTCATTTTGAGAGACTGATCCTTAGATTATGACTCTCGTTACAAATGCATACTATGCTAGAGGGTTATTTTTATCCTCACAGACTCAAATCATTCTGGAACTTTAATTTCTCCTCTACAGTTTGAAACAAATTTTTAAATTTAAAAAGATGAAGACATTTGTCCTTGCCCTAAGGCCCTGATTTAAGGTTTAGACAGAAGGTTAAATATCAAAACTTTAATATAAATCAAGTGCGTGCATTTCTGATTAAAGGTCTGGCACCATCTGCACAGGGCATTGATTCTTCTAGCCAGCGGGCTGGAGAGTCTGTTTACAAAAGAATATACAATTTAGACAGAACAAGTGCCCTCTATCAAATAGAAGAGAAGAGTCATGTTCATTTGTCATTACAAGCACACCATTTCCTTTTTGGTGAGTTAATGCCTTTCCTTAAAAGGAGATTAGTCCTTTAAAGTAAAGAAATTGGAGCTGGCAGGCAGCATCCAGGAGTAGATACAGATTCAAGATTCTTTAAAAGCCTGAGTTCAGACCTATTCAGACTCTCTTAAAAATATCACCAGAGTATACTGGTATATCCACATTCACCTACAAGGATTATTTTCAAAATCATGACAACATAACTTTTCACAGTAAGAATCTGCATGCAAATAGACATCAGTTCTCTATAGACACTGTGGAAACTCTTTGGTTAATGCAGCAAGAAAGAAAGCAAACAGACTGTGTAGGAAATATATTAATCTTAAAACATGACAGGAAGGGTCATACCTTGATTATAGCTAATGTCTATCTTCTACAAGTAGATGACCCCAGTTTCCTTAATAACTTACCCATAACATTAGATGCAATGGGTAATTATCCTGGCAAAGAATTTAAATTCATCATTTGATTTCTTTCATAGATGAATTTACTATGAACACAGGCTAATAATAGGTGAAGGAGCATTTTAATATTTATGCAGATTCTACATCAATTTATGTTTGAAAACTTTGCAACTATCGTAGAAAGAATGTTTTTCCTCTTACTGTATTCTGTAATTTCTTGGACTTTGAAAGTAAATATGTTACTTTCCAGAAAAGCAGCGAAGACCAGTGACCCAATAGCTTTAAATAAAGACAATGCTATTAAACTTTCATGTATACTTCACAATCAATGAATGGAATACAACTAAACATGTGAAAATTATTTCAGGTGGTATAATGCCATGAAATATATAACAATCCATATTTAAACGATTTAATAGTTTTATAATGACTTCAAAAACTTGCATCAATTTTGGATCTCCATTAATGGAATTATAATATTTGGAAAATTAGTTTTTTTATGGCTATTTGAATTTAAGACAAAAATCTGATTGTTAGGATAATTTGCTTGATATTAACCAAGGTTTTAGACTTTTTTTTTCAGAGAGCTATTATGAGGTGTGTATTTCGATAATGGCAGGGATGCCTTTGTTTTCAGATTCAATAGAAAAACAAGGGCATAAAGTCTAGGAAAGTATGTTCTTATAAGAAAACATTTTCATTATATAAGCAATGAAATACAAATAAAATCTGAAAAATAATACAGTATAGTATACTTGATTCAAATCCTGGTTTTAAAACTGCCTGATTTGGAGCATGTATCTCTGAAAGTCTTAGTTTCTTTATCTATAAAATGGAAAACATAGTTTATATTGCTTTTTGTGCTTGCAAGGGTTAATGAGGATAGAACATGTGAAGAGCTGGAATATAATGCTCAATATATGTTTCTACTCCAACTACCCTCTTAGATGATAGAAAAGGTCAGGCTGTAATAATTACTATCATTCTAGGCTACTTAAGAAGGTCTCAAAAAGAGAGATTTCTTCACTCTTGAATTTTTCTTCCAAGAAGAGGTTGCAACTCTATGAGGCCAGGTAGAACTTCATGGATGGGCAACCTCATGAATTATTATGAAAACTTAGTCATCAATAATATGACTAGAGTTACTAGGTAAAGCAAATGGTATGCAGTACCCAGTTGAACTTCTATTACAGGGCAACTCCAATGTGAAATGAGTTGGTTGTGCTTAAAAATGACTTAAAATGAGACAACTGCAGGCACACACAAAAAGTTTAATAAAGAGTTTATTTTTAAAAAAGATGAAAAGACGAGAGGAATAACCCAGTGAGAAAGAAAGATAAATTGATGAATGTGCCCTACCAGTTCTGCTGAATTGGTATTCCAGTAGCACACTGAAGGCCGGCAAAAATCCAGCCACCCCCCAAGGCGCACATATCTCTGGTTATATAACACGCATGGCTGCTTAGCTTCACCCTTAGTTCCCAGAAATCCTCCCTTCAGTGTTGAGGACATTATGGGATTTGCAGTCCTTGGTACTTTGGATTTCTTTGGCCTGGGGTGGGGGTGGAGTCCATAAAGCCTTTGTTTGTGGAGTTCCTTCAGACATCCTCTCCTCCTAACACTTGTAGGTGTAATTTAGCCTTCTTGTCCTTAAGTTCTTTTCATCATGACATTTCTGTTTTCTCTGCAACAGAAATGCATGCTAATGCTGGTTCAAAACCTAATGTCATGGTACATCTAAATATAGCTCATGTGATTCAGTGTGTACTACACGCTAAATTTCCAAGCACCGTAATAATGGCTTTACCACGAGATCAGTACCACTGCCAGGGAAATTGGGAAAGATTCTGCACTAGCTTTGCCATAAACCATTTAGAAAATGTTCCATCTTCTACATTATTAGAGGGTCTCTTTATTTGTGAATGTAAGGATTCAATGACTGGTGGTTAAAAGTAGTTGTGTAAATAACATAGCATGATTCAAGCATCTAGTCTTTAGTTTTAGGTTGATCAAAGGAAAAAAACAAAGACTAACCACTAAAATGTGAAAATACATTAAGTTTAATATATATCTTAAATTCTGTGCAACATTACAAGGTTAATTTAATACTACTCTCCTGTTGACTTATAAAATCACTATCAAACAGAAACATTCAAATCTCCTGAAAAAATGCCACCCCCTCTCCTTCCAGCCTCTAGTGTAATTTTTTTCCTTTCATCTTTTCCATAATTTTGCATCACAATAATATAAAGATCTCCTTGGAACTGCAGAATGTTCCTCACTGTTTGGGGAAAAGGAAGAAACTTACCAGCAGAGAGAGGAGTCTTTAGTGGGAAGGGGACAAGGAAAGACTAGAACTATTGTTATTGTTATTTTAGTTTTTGAGTCTGCAAGCTTCAGGCACCAAGGGGCAGGGAGTATAGTAGAAGAACAAAAGAAGTATGTTAGATGATGAGTATTGTCAATTGACCACTGAAGTTGAAGCAACATAGTAACTTGGAGGATAAAAAAGAACAAATTGTTTCTGCTTTATGAAATTTTGGTGACTTAAACTCTGAGGGAAAAGGATTTTGGGGAATATAAAAAAGATAAATATAAGTTTTGTCTTCTATTTGAGCACCATTTACTTCTTAGGCAGAGGATATCTACTGTTTGGAGACATTATTTTTTTCTCTCCTTTTCAGTGCTTATCAATAAAATAAACAAAAGCTTTATATATATATATATATATATATATATATATATATATATATATATATATATATATATATATATTTTGCCAAATGCCTTGGTAAAGAAAAATAACTGATAGTATTTTGTAAATTAAGTGGCTTTTCTTCACAAACAACTCCTGAAATGGTTAGGATCAAGGAAAATATTTAGGGCAGTCCACCATTTGTGGTGCTTATTTGCACCAATCTAGATACAAGTAGTAGGACTGACCAAGTAACTTTATGCTTCTTCCACCTTCTATGCTAATAGAAATATCAAAATCAGTGAATTTAAAGATTCATTTGATTTATTTATGCATATAGAACTGGAGTGTAGGCCAGAGTTTCCAGGAGGTGATAGGATTCTCCAGAGACAGAGTGGGGAGCAGACTGGGCAGCTCTACTGACATACACTGCTGAGGGGAGCAGTGGGTGAGAAAAGAGAGGCCTGCTGTACCATGTGGGTTAGCTCTCTGCCAAGAGATTGAACTCATACTGCAGTGACTGGTGATAGCTGATAACACTGACACTTTAACTCCTGCACCACCAGGGAGACCTAAAACAATTCAATTCAGTTAATGGTAGTATTTCAAAAAGACATGACCTCCAATTGAAAGTAATTCTGTTAATCCCTTATTGTTGTTGAGTTCCTGGTTTCTTAAATTTCCATTTAATGTTTGGGACCTTAGTCCTGACTTTCTGTTTGCATGTCTTTAGAACCTTCATTCTGTATATCCCCAAACAGGTTCCTTGCAGTGAACACTTGTATTCCACTTCCACTGACCCCCAACCTCTTCTCCTCTTCCATCAAAGGTCATGATCTTTGAATTTAGGCTTCTCAAAAACATAAAGATTCTAAACAAGACAAACATATACCTTGTTTCTTTCAAAGTGATTTCAGAGGGTATCAACATAAGTGAGTTGGGTGACATAAATGGAGAAATATTATGGATCAAGAAGTCATAATTGAAGCAAATTAATGTATTAATCTGATAAAAATGGTTTATCATTTTATAAATAAATCACTTATATTCACAAACACACACAATTGCAGTTTACAACCTTTAAAAACATTTCAGTAATCCGGCTGTTTAAAAGTTTTGTTTTTACAGATTTATGTTTGTTCAATAGCAGCTTTGTATTGTTCAGTCACTTTATGCTAAGAATGTATTACCATTAAAAGGGTTATTTCATTCAATCCTTACATTAATTCTCTGTAATAGGTATTATTAATCTCATTTTACCAATTGAAAAAAATTAACATTTCCAAAGGTTAAGTAAATTGCCCAATTCCACCTAACTAATAAATGTTACAGTTGGCAGGGGAGTGACGTCATCAACATGGCGGTGAAGGGACGCTAGTATCAACTCTCCCAAAAGACAAGCCGCCTATAAAGAGACATCAGCCAAACCCAGAGAAGATCCAGAAACGCTACATAAATCTAACACCCTCACGGGTGAGTAGAACTTGGAAAGAAGCTAAAAAGACTGATCAAGGAGAAG
>PVIJ01021240.1:0-18977 GCA_004024925.1 Scalopus aquaticus | reverse complement strand
TCACAATAGCAAAGGTATGGAAGCAACCCAGATGTCCAAAAATAGATGATTGGATCAAGAAGATGTGGTACATATACACAATGGAATACTATTCAGCATTCAAAGAAGATAAACACATGCAATTTGCAGTGACATGGATGGAATTAGAGGGGATCATACTCAGTGAAATAAGCCAGAAAGAAAGAGAAAAATATCGAATAGTTTCACTTATAACAGGACTGTAAGGAAACCAAATAGGAGAGAGACACTCAGTGGGGTGCAGGGGTGGGGGAGTGCTGGGGGAGGGGAGAATAAGGGCAGAAAATGGAATAGAAAAGAACACAAGGGACCACGGAGATGGATCACGGGTGAATTGGTGGTGGGTTACCCAAGGGGAATACAAAATGTAAAAGACATAAATAACAATAAAAATATATATTAAAAAATATTTTATGTATCACTCTCTGCAATTGAAAAGTGGGGGCAAACTTCCCTCTGTAGGAGCTGCTATTTTTTCAGGTCTATAAAGAAAGAAAAAGTCATTTTGAGTGAAAACAGGGCTTCATGAAGAAGGCATTTAACCAGAATGCCCCCAATAAAAGGTAGATTATAACAGTTGGGGGGTAGGAAAGCAACTTTGGATGGAAGGACTGATTTGAGTTAAGACAAAAAGGCAGAAAATTACAAGGCTTTGTTAAAGAATTGTGGAAGAAGCTGATGGAAAGAATTTAGATGCTGATGCAGAAATTCGGTACCCAAACTCTGAAGGACTTGTGCAACTGAAGGAAGCAAACCAGCAGACACGGACACAGGACTCACGTTCCTTTAGTGTGAAGGTGAAGGGCACAGAACTTCCACTACCTAATGACACCTCCAGAGATCCGGGGACATTACCTGTAGCACCTAAGGGGCATCAACCTGGGTGCAGTGGGTAGGGTGCTTTGGAATGTGGGGTGCATCTAGAGGAGTGGCCCGGGACATCAACCAGGCTACTGCAATAGTTGAGCTATCCTCTTGGGTCTTCATCATGCCTGGATAGTTCATCTCCTACTCTTCCTCATTTTTTACAGTCTAGATCCATTCTGCGAGGGTTCCTGGAGGATTCAGGCTATAGGATCCAGGACCTGAAGAGCTTCCACTTAGTAGGACTTGGTGCAATCCTGTGTGCTATGAACATCACTGAAATCTCACTTATAAAGATCTCAGAATTCAGGTAATCAAAACACTAGTGTGTAAATGGCAAATGATTGATTGATTATATCCTAATCATACTGTATCTCTCCTTTTTAACCAGGGTGGTGGTGGCCAGAATTGGCACCCTGCTCTGCAGCACCCATGTCTTGGCTGAGTTTAAGAGGAAGGCAGAAGTTGTGTTTGGGGGTCCCACTGAGTGGTCCAGTTCTGTCTTGCAGGAACTTGGCACCATTGCAGGTAAGAGGCACTTTGAGTATGCTTTTCTCTCCCTTTCCAACCATAAATATGGGGACAAAACCAAAAATAAATGATAGAATTCCGCCCATGTAGAGTGAACACCTATAGTTACAGCAGAACCTAGACTTATGCCTTAAAGTTGCAGAAGGTGGGGTCTTTGACTCTACTTTTAAACGTGCTCTCTTGGTGGTTCTTGTGCACACTAAAGTGGTTGAGGATGTGATTTAATTGACTCCTAAACAGGTTTGTACACAGTCTGAAATTGCATAAAGCGAAGCTCCTTCTGGGTATACATTTCAGTGTAGAAGACCAATCAGGACTAATGTGACCCACATTTTATTTTTCTGAGTTGATTAAGCAACTTGATTCCCCAGTGCGATTTTCAGAGCCTTTTATAAGGAATCATGTTTGTCTAGAACATACAGATCTGTACATTATGCAGCACCATTAATAAAACAAGCAGAATTCTGAGGACTTGAACTAAACCCTTGTGATTCCTTTTTCTCCCCAGCTGGATTAACTAAGGAAGAGCTCCGAACACTCGACAAGGATTTGATGCCATATTTCCAGCCATCAGCAATCAAATGCCTTCCTGATGAGATATTCAAAGTAGGTACTCAGTTCCTCAAGGAGAATGGGGGCTTAACCCCATTTCAGATCACACAGGGAAGCAGATGGCAGCCCAGAATTCCAGAAGCTTGCAACCAGGCTTCTGCTGACAGGGCTGGAAGAGAGCTATACCCAGCGATGGATGGGTCGCAAGATAATTGTAGTTTTAAAAATGTTTTTCTTAAATTTATATTTATATTTTTATTGTATTTATTTTTATGGTTGGCTTCTCCTCATAACAAGTGGTATTGATTTTCTATTTAAGACTGTATGGCAGGTTTATATTCTATCTAAAACATTTTGAGATAGATATATTTCAGAATTCAGAATTTTCCAGATTTTATAAAGATCACTCTATGAATCAGTTACAATATGTAACTGAACACCACCAGCAGTGTCTAGGGAAATACCTTGTAAGCAAACACATTATTATTTCTATGAAGATGTGTGACAAGTCACACTAATTGAAGTAAATAGAGACTATAAATGGTCTCACATCAATTCAGGTCAGGTTTTTCTGGCAAATAAGTTTGTCTTAAGCTTTGGAAAAAGATCTTCGGGTTTTTAGACTTTTTTTGGGGGGGATTTTAGAATTATAGACCTACACACATTTCCTTTTAAAATACACTTAAGTGAAAATATTCTAGTTGATGTAAAGAAAATATCAAGAAAACCAGGTTAGGACAAGTGATAAACTGCTGTGGAAAAAAATTGAGAGGGAGGAATTGGATCCATTAGGTAAGCAGGGTCTCAAGTTAGGTCCTTGCTTCTGGTCCATATACAAGATCAGGAGATTGTTCGGTGGCAACAGTCCACTTTAATGAGGAATCAACCTGGTTTTCTTGATTCCTGGGTAACTTGGGAACATGTCTACCACTGATGGATAAGACTCACAAATAAGGCTGAACAAGCTCCCACAATGCCACCTTGTTGGTTCCTTTTTAGAGTGATAGACCTTGAACCACTTCAGCACCAAGGACAGTTCCTAACCCAGCAAACGTGCAAACCTCTGCTTTGGGAGACAGTCCTCCAGACCATTCGCTTCCCCTCTGGGGTAAAATACGTGGGGTAGGCAACTTGTCCTGCATGTGGGCATTTTGATGAGTACCTTCTGGTGTTGTTTGGTGTGCAGTTTTGGCTGCTTCCTTGTTCAGGTGGTTATTCCAGAAATTCCCATTGACCCCTTACATTGTGGTTGGCTCCAGGCTAGATGTAGCTGGGATGAGCAGAGAAAGGGTCTAGCACAGTGCTTTCAGGAGCTTGGGGGTTAACATAAAGGCATGCAGTGGGCTGGGGAGGGACTGAGGTGAACTGGAGAGAACTGCCCAAAAGGGGGAGGCTCCTTCTCATCTCTGGCACATTAATGCAGTTTGCCAATGTGCGGCCAGGACTGCTGGATATTCTTCTTTTTTTTTGTTAAAGAAGCAGCCAGAATTCCCCATTCCTATGTGGAATCTGTTGATAATTAAATGTTGGCAACCACTTTGAAGTTATGTTTTAAAACCCAGTGCAGAAGGCCTGGAGATTCAATCTGGCCTGTAGATTGCGAAGTCAGCAATACTGGAAAACTCGGTGATTTTTATAATATAGGCTCTGTGCTAATGGTAGATGTAAAGTGTGAGCAAGAAAGAGCACCCTGTGTGTGTGTGTGTGTGTGTGTGTGTGTGTACGCACACATATGTGTGGTGAGAGGGAGGAAATGATGCTAAATCTTGCAGGACAGGTTAAGTAGGTGGCAAAGAGGGAACAGTGTTCCAGGGAAAGGACATGCCTGGTAAAGGTGCTGCGTCCTGGGGCTGCACGTGTGGGTGAGTCTCTCCTGGAATGAAGAGTGCCCAGGAGGCATGGCTGGAGACATGAGTAGAACCTGGAACTTGAAGTCCTCATTGTCACATTTGGGGCTTGATCTGTGTCCTGGAGAGGATGCAGGGAAGGGTTTAAGCAAGGGAATGACATGATTCCGGGGAAGCATGTCCCTAGACAGTAGAGAAGAGAAAGGGATGAGGGAGCATAAGCCCCCTTTCAGAATCCTGCTGAAAATAATAATCAGGATGACTTTTGAGGACGTCTACAAACGCAGAATTCTGCTGACTCATCTCATTCTGGACCCACTGGTACTAGTCACTAAAAGTGACTTCAGAAAACATTTTGTTGGGCCTCCTTGGTGGTGCAGCAGTTAAGCGCTGTGCTGTGGAGCTGTCGGCAGTGGTGACGCAAGTTCAATGCCTGGCTGGGGAGATTCCCACATAGCTTCACAGACCTCTTCTGCCTCGCCCACTGCTCCCCTCAGCAGTGTATTTCTGTCAATCTGCCTGTTCTGCTCCCCACTCTGTCTCTGGTGAACCCTCTCGCCGCCCCATGCCTCTGGCCTGTACCCCAGCTTGTATGCATAAATAAATAAATCTTTAAAAAAAAAACATTTTGTTGAGGGTCCTCAGGCATAGTGTGAGCGACAGGATTTCCTGCACCCAGTGCCCATGGCAGACATACGAAGAGGTTTGGCTTCTCCATGGCAGTCACACCACAGGATCAGAGTGCACAGGAGATGAATTCTCTGCTGTGTTTTCTCCTCCACATCATAGTTTCCTCAATGGGGGGTTTGAAGCACAGGGAGGTACCTTGCATTGCATTCAACATTAAGCCTCACTGTGAGAAAATCATGACTTCCTTTTCAAGTCTCTTTTAATGTGCTCGTACTTTAAAGAGAAAGTCTCAGTTTGGAACTGAAATGTCTATAACACTTTTGAAATCCTTTCTCTTTTTAAGAGTCCTCAGATTCAGACGTTGTTTGACAAATCTTTCTGGAATTCATTAATACTGTTTTATTTCTTTTGGGTTATTTTAACTGATTGTTAGTGGCAACTTGTTCTGGTTTTCCATATTTGGAAATTTCCATTAAAATTTACTTTGGTAGTGTAAGAGTGATCTAATTTAAGAAAAAATTCTTCAACTGAGCACAGATGGTTAATAGGTATCACGTCAAACTTGGGGTGGCCCTGATGGATGACCCAGGTTTGAAGGTCAGGTTTGAGGAGACCGGAGGAGGGCGCCCCTGAGCGCTCTGCCCTTTCCCCCAAACCTCCTGCAGGAGCTGTCCTCGGAGCAGATCGCGTCCTTGGGTCCCGAGAACGCTGCCGCGGTGACCCCCGCCCAGCGCCGGCAGCTCAGCATGTTGCAGCTGCAGAGCCTCCAGTGGGCGCTAGATGGCGCCAAGACTCGCTCCTGGCTGGACGCGCCCCAGAATGCCAGCCCCACCCGGAGCCCCTCTTCGCGTTCACCGCTACGTGAGTGGGACAGCCACCTGCCCTGTGCCCCACCCCGGTGCCGACCCTGGGTTGGGAAGGTTCCTAAGATTCAGGGTGGGGTCTTTGACAGTCACTGGAGAGTCTCAGAAAAAAATCCAGCCCCCTCCCCCCAACCACGCGTCCATAAATGATTCTGAGCTCATGCTGTGCTTTGAAGTCACCTGGGTTTTTTTTTTTTAAACAGCCTTCGGGTAGGCAGACCCCGCCCAGAACCCACTGAATCGGATTTCTCAGGACTGAAATCATTTCAGTGGTTCTTTTGCATCTTCCTCCTCCTCACTGACCAGTATTCATGATAAATTCAACTAATATTTTGGGTACCGAACTCCGTGCTAAGCTCCCAGTGGGGCTGAAAATTCCGCGGTGAGCAGGACAAGCAAGGCCCTCGTGGAAATGAACAAAATAATTTCAATCTGAGAAGACAGGGAAGGCTCATCTGCCTGAAGACTTGTCTTCCCCAGGAAGGAAGCGGGCAACTATGGCTGAGCTGATGGGCAAGGGGGCAGGACCCTCTTCCCCAAGTTCTCCGTCCTGGCTTTCTCACGCCCTCCTCCTTCCCCTCATTCTCCCACCTCTTTTGACTCCTCCTGTCTGGAGTGAGTGTCAGCTCTGCACTAAGCGCAGTGCTACGGTCTGGGGACAGCTACGAACAGAACAGATGTGCCTGCTGTCCTCCCTGAGCTCCCGGAGTCCGGGTGAGGGGGGCACCTCTGCAGATGGCCATGAGGCAGTAGGTGGTGCCCCACACGGGGACACGTATGGGAGGGGCAGCCCGAGTGGGGGAGAAGGTGGACTCAGCCAGGTGGAGAGAGCCCAGGTAGAGGAGCAGACACCAGGTACCCAAAGAGCAGAGAACTAAAGCTCCACACTCTGGTCCTGACTTGAGAGCTCCGGTTGTGCCCCGGCCTCCCCCGGGGAAGGCGAGTCAGGGCAGTGTCTTCAGCCCGAGGCCAGGAGTGGCCCTTGCACACGGGGGCGATGTCCTTGGATTTGTTATGATGCTTTTTGATGTTTTCTTTGGCATATAATAGGCATACACTTAAAAAGTTTTCTCCCATGTTAGAGTGTTTTGTGTGTGTTCTGTGATACACACGATAGATAATGCACGTGGTTCAAATAGGCGAAGTCTGAAAAAGCACGCAGAAAAAGGCGCCCTTCTCCTAGACGTGCTGTTTCTTCTCTGGAGGCCACCCGGGGACCAGGTTCTGGCGTGTCCGAGATGTTCTGTGGACACCCATCGGCTCTCTCTGCACTTGCATGAAAGCGACACACTCGCTCTAGGGCCCTCACTTTTCGTCTAATGACAGACCTTGGAGACAGTCCTGTGTCTCTCCCTGGGAGCCGCGAATTGTTGGTTTTCTGGCTCCGCCATAACAGTCTGTAACCAGGTCTCTGCGCGTGGACAGTTCAGTTGTTTCTATTTTTTGACTGTTACAAACGATGCTGTGGGAGAGGCCTCGGTATAATCTGCATGCATTCCAGTATGTCTGCAGGATAAACATTTCAAGGTGGGATTACTGGGTCAGAGGGCACCAGCATTTGTTTTGATGGGCACTGCCACGTTCCCTGCAGAGAGGGAATACCAGCTTTCCTTCCAGTCAGTGTGTGGGAAAGTGGAAAGGACCCTTTCAAAAGGTGTCCCCGAAGGTCCCTAGATCCTAATGCCCTTCTCCTTCCATTCACCCATCTGGCCTGAGTAGGGGTGCCCTGGGTGAACCTGTTCTGGGGACCAAGCCTTTATGAATTGCTTCACTTGCTGATTCACCTGGGAGTGACACTTGGCTAGAGATTCCTGCTGGCCCAGACTTGCTGAATCAGCACCCGTGGGGAAGGAGCCCAGAATTTGCATTTTTAACAATCTTCCAGATGCCTTCGTGGCACACACCGATTGGCACACTCTTATTTAAATCTCATTGCGACGCCTCTCGCTTTGGGGTCAATCCCATTTAGTGTCCAGCGACCCCGAGGTTTGATGAGATTGAGCAGTCCGCAGCGGGAAAGTGGGGAGGTTGGGGGGCTGCGTGGGGGGACTGTGCGGGCACTGGGACCTCACCTCACTTGCCTGGCGCTTCCTTTCAGGAGCCTCCACCTCCCGGGGCCTGGGGCTTGGCTGCCCTCTGCTGGCTCTGCTGCCCAGGATTGCGTGGTGAGTGGCTGAGCGGCGACCTGCGACCCCAGCAGCCGGCCAGGCGAGGAGAGGTCGGCGGAGGGCACTTCCTGCAGCCTGGCGCCTCCGCTGGGGCAGGACGACCCAGCGCCTTGAAATTGAAAAGGCGCCAAAAGGAAGAATAACTTAAAAATGATTTTGCAAGTTCTAAAGCTGACGCGTGTCCTCGGCGGGAGGGCCATTCTCTGCCCCGTTTGACCCTTTCTCCTTTCCCTGTTTGGAGACAGGAGGCTGTGGGGAGGGAGGGTGTCTTTTGTCAAGAGCCTGAGGGCCTTCCACACAAGCCCTTCCTCCAGAGGGCTGCGGGGGAGAGGGTTCAGGGAGAGGCATGCCTTTAGCCGGGCTCTGATCTGGCGTCTCCTCTGGCACAATTTCCCTGCCTCGGAACTCTAGGCCGCATTGGATTTCTCCTCAGATATTTAGCAGAGCTGAAATAAATGAATCCCTCAACAGAAGCCAATATCCCTGCCTGATTGCCGGGTCTAATTGATGTTTTGGTGGGCATCGCATTGCTTGGAAATTAAAACATTTAACATGGTTCAACATTAAATCAATTTTTAAATACATTTTCCAGATGCCTTCCATTTCCTCGGGAGTCCGCTGAATGGATGGCTGTGGAGTTATCAGTGAAGCTTTCCAAATGGTCCTTTTTTGGTGGAGGTGGTGGTTCTGAGTTGCCCTGGGCTTTGGGGATGGGTTGAGAAAAAAAAAGGTACACTGTGTAAGTCAGACACCCCCGTGATGAGGGCGCAGCAGAGTAAACCGAGCCCACTGGGCCTGCCCTGTTGGAGGCTGGGATGCAGTTACTTTGGGGAAATTGCAAGAAGCCTTTGGCTTGGCTCAGGCAGGCAGAGCTCAGAAAAGGGTGACGGCAGCGGGGTTTTGCCACCGGCCAGGTGAGACACCTTCTCAGAGACAGCGATTAAAGCTGTTCCGCACACCTCCCCTAGGGGGTGAGCTGGGCGTCTCAGCACCTCTATTCTGCCACCAACACATCCTGAGTTCTCTCCCTGGTCACACAGCCACGGTCTATCTCATCTGGAGATGAGAAGAAGCATCTGCCTGAGTTTACCAAAATCTGTGGCATTCTGCAAGAGGTGGGTGGATTTAAACAGCAGAGCACGGGCGGAGACGGGCGTGTTTTCCGGTGGCATGCGTGGAAGTTATGAAAAATGAAGAAACGGCAGTGCAAGGCGTGACCTGCAGGCGTTATTTAGGGTCCGGTCTGGTTCTCATCCTGGTGGGGAAGTGGCAGCTCGTGCTACTTCTCAAACCGGGTGATCCACCTTATTATAAACACCCCCTAAGGCCCACCCCCATTTTGCTGGGTGGCCCTGCTTCTTGGGGAGGGATTCCCAGATTCCTAGCAGCAAGGCTTGGGAGGCCCCCCCTTTCCCGCTTTGTGCATGCTGCCAAAGTAATGGGGCTTCGTGTCTCCCCGTGCATCACTTTGATTTCACTCCTGGGTCTTTGATTTCACTCCTCCCATCTTGGGTGGTGGTATCGGCTCCGGTCTGGGAGGGCCAGCTCTGCACCAGGCACTGCTGCGGCCCCCCTGCCTCCTTGCCTGGTGGCGTCATCAGGACCCGCAGGTGGATGCTGGCGGGCTTCCCATTCTCCAGATGAGAAACAGCCCAAGGGGTTAATCAACTGTCGTCGAAACTCTGTCAGAAAGCAAGAGTGTGAATCCTGACTTTATCTCACACTCTGCTCCCTCCTGCATGGGATCAGTTAACTTCTCTAATAAGTTAGATCAGAGAGAGATTCTGTAAATCCCTTCACCTCCTCCTCTGGCGGGAGGCCAGCTTGCCTCGCAGCACATATAATTGGTGATTGCCTCAGGCAGGAAGACAAATCTAGCTCATGCCCTGCAGGACCCCTGGGGTCTCAGGTTTAAATGCACAGTCTTTTGCACGCAGGAAAGTGGCCTGTCACACGGTCAGGTGCTGCTCCTGGTCACCTTTCAATGTCAGCCCTACTGCTCGATCCCCAGCCTCCACTTCTGCAGTTTCCCCCAGCTGGATGCTGGGCTCAAGGTCACTGCCGGCAGATCCTAGTGCTCTGGCCATGGTGCTGATTGATCAGGACCTAGGCCATGCTGTTGGCTATGTATTCCTCAATGTGTGTGTGTGTGTGTGTGTGTGTGTGTGTGAGAGAGAGAGAGAGAGAGAGAGAGAGAGAGAGAGAGAGAGAGAGAGAGAGAGAGAGAGAGAGACTAAATATTTTGACTGTCAGCTCAGCGAGATCCTTTTGTAGAACCCCCCTGGTCAGGTCCATCATGCACACTGAGCCTGGTTTGATGGGGTAGGAAGTCTCCCCGAAACCTCAGTCTACCATCCAGTGGGACTTAGAATTATGTTATTCTCCTTAGTCCTGGTCTCCAGGGCTTCAGCACTGCTGGGGACAGACTCACTGCTAAGGAAAGGTGGCTGTGCCTTGGTGAGTGTGAGTGTGTGAATGTGTATGTGTGTTTAATGCTCTGGGAAGAGAATTACAACACAGTAAACAATAGTAGGCATTTAAATATCAGGCATTTCTTTGTCTTTAAAAGCTCGTTGCCCATCCTTGCCTCCTGAGGGCCTTTAAGAACATCTCTATTGCCCCTGTAAAGCTTATGTGTAATAAAGAGTTAAGTGCTGCAGAGATACTAGGTCACACAGTGTCTCATAGGACATCTACAGAGTGCGTGTTGTGGTCTAGAAGTCAGTGCTCTTTACAAATTCAACCGGCACTCCCAGCAAATCCTGGGTTCTCAGCCACCACAGGTGCTTCATTTCATACTTCTCTGCCTCTGTGTCTCAGTTGCTGATTGTTTCAGAAAAGGACAAGGGCTGTCTCATCCCTGGGGATACCCACAACTTGCCAGCAGTGAAGACCTTGTTTGCCTTTGCCTTTACCTTCATCTTGGCCTTTTATGAGCCAAACTGGATAATGCTGAAGAAGTTGGGAGGGTGGGGCCATCCTTTCACAGGAGAATGCTGGCTCTGAGCTGTTCCCTCCATTCCAGAGATCTCTGGTGCTCTCCTGTGTGTGGTGGACTACACAATTGCTTGTGATGCTTCTGTTCACTCCCTAAATTATATATCCTGGGCTATATGTCCAGTGCTGTGCTCGCTGACTCTGCAGTGCATCTCAGCAGGTAGAATCTGTTCCCCATCCAGCTAACTTTGGGATTTGACCACTGGGATATAAACAGATAGGATATATTCCATCACCAGACATTGTCAGCATGCTCGTGTGACTTGGCTTGACCTCTTGGTGGTCACTTCTCCATTTGAGGAGACATGTGGATGAGAAGACATGTGAAGGAGACCTGAACCCAAGCCATAGCTCAGAACCAAGCTGAGATCAGCAGAATCCAACTGAGTCCAGGCAAACTCAGTAGAGCCATAGCCAACTTGAATACTCACAAGCAAGAAATAAATAATTGTTACTGGAAACCATTGAGATTTTGGGGTTATTTGTTACTGCAGCAAAAGCAGACACATACACCATGTCTTCAACATGCCCTTGTTGTACAATGCTGATCCCATGCTATTGATCGGAAGATGGGGCACACGTCCCTTTCTTAACTTTTCCCATCATTTACCATGTACACTATGCCCATCTGTGAAGCTCTTGATGTCGAGTAAAGGCCTCTAACTTTTGCATCCACTTATTCTCCATCTCCAAGTCCAGGGGCTCATAGGAAACACGTGCCTCTGAGGTCAGAGGTTATGCTTATAACATGGTTGTTCCCCTGCTTTACCAAGACAGATCTCATGTCTAGAGCTTCCCTGAACTACTTCAACTGTCTCAACAGTCATTCCCCAAATCTCTTACAACTTAGCTGTACTCCCTATTACCATTAGGCCCTGTTACTGGAGACTCACAGAAGGATTTTGAGGTCAAGTAACAGCACATGAAATAGGCACACTGCTCCATTCTCAGGGATAGGAAATCCCAGTGGAAGAGGAGGTGGAAGCTTGGGATTGGCCAATGGGGGGCCAATCCCCCCCAGCTGGGGGTTGGCAGTGGCTGTGCTCCTCCTAGTGGGTGGCTCCTTCTTGCAGCTCCCCCTGGGCTCCAGAAGCCTCTTTCCCCTTCTGCTGTAATTCCAGGGCACATCACATCCTTGTTTTCTCTTACCCTGGCCCACACCTCTGAAGTAATCTCTTCCTTAATCTGTCCTCAATTATTCCCTGGGAGTGTGCCATCCATTTCCTGCCAGGACCTGACAGATCCATTGAAAACACCCAGTATCAAAGGGGAATCCTAGAGAAGTTTCTCCAACATCCCTATGATCTGCCAAAGTGGTTGTCCACTTTCAGCCTGGCTGGAATTAATGCTGCCCTACTTATTTAATTGGATTTGCTATTGATGAACAATAGATGCCTCTTCTGGCTCCAGAATGGCTAGCTGGGCACTGCACGTGCAGTTAATTATTTAATTATTAAATTAATCTGGGTGCTGAGTGTACCTAGCCTGTGAGGATCCCCCAGCGCAGTGACCAAAGGGAGACCAAAGCTTCAGCTGGTTTCTGTGAATTCCTGGCCAATCACTGTCTCCCAGCTCCTCCTCACTGTGCGTTAATCATGCACCTATGGCCCAGGTGAGCAGAATCACCATAATCCACTCCCACAAAGGCACTCATGGGTAATCGGGGCAAGCGGCTTCGAAGATGGCCCCAAGGATTCCTCTTCTTGGTATTCACTCTCCTGGGTGGGCAGGGCCTGGGGACTTGGCTTTAATCAATGGAAAGCAGCCAGAGTGATGGATGTCACCCCTGAGATCAACTGACGGAGCCTGGGACTTCCTTCTGGCCCCCACTTTCTCTTGCTCGTTCTGATCAATCAAGCTGTTGTGTTGCAAGTTGTTCTTTGAGAAAGGTCTGTGTGACCAGGATGTGGGCGTGTCCTCTGCCATTAGTTGAGAGGAGCTAACCCCCCAGCAACCACAAGAATGTTGGGAAGTGGATCCTTCCCCAGAGTGACCTTGAGATGAAATGAGCAGCACTTGATGATAATCTGCGCCCCGGAAGGGGAGAGCCCACTGCCTCCATGTTCCTAGCCCACAGCAACTGTGAGTAATGTGCGTTTTAAAAATTTTATTTATTTTTTACATAGAAGAACTGGGGTGTAGGCCAGAGATGTGTGTGTGGGGGTTTGGGGGGTGAAAGGACTCACCAGAGACAGAGTGGGGAGCGGAGCAGGCAGATCCACTGAAATACACTGCTGAGGGGAGACGTGGGGAGACAGGAGAGGTCTGTTGCGCCATGTGGGAAGCTCCCTGGCTGGGGATCAAACCCAGGCCATTGAGGTGACAGCACTAAGACTTAACCTCTAGGGCACCAGGGAGGGCCATAAATGTGTGTTGTTTTAAGCCACTAAGTTTTGGGGTAATTTGTTCTGCAGGAATAAATAGCTAATGTAGCAGATCCTTAAATGACATTGTTTGATTCGACCTTATTGTGTTAGATATTATTTTGCTTAAAATCAGTTTCCAAGAAGCTGTTGACGTTAAGTGAGGACTTAATGTCCAATAATCCAGACTTTACTGATTCCAGCGAGGAGACCAGAGTGGTATTTGCACTGCACGTCACCTTGAATAGCTAACTGACCAACCCACTGGGCATTTCTCTGCATCTCGATGCTATCAGAGCCGAGGGATCCTCTCTTGCCCTTGCTCTCTCTTAATATCACTCTTCAAGTTTGCAGAGCCCAGTTCTTCATTGACTATTATTTTTCTCAGGGTTTTCAATTCTTTCTCTCTCCATTTTGCAGGTAATACTAGCTCTTTCTGACCTTTACTCCCCAAATTGTTGACAAACTCCTCCCGGTGTCTGGCAGAACAAAATCCTCTCGGTTAACACAGCCCCTTTCCCGGGGATCGGTGTGGGTTATAGAACTATAAAAATCCATTACATAAGTCTCTCAGCTTCTTCTTGCATATATTGCTATTCAACAGCTTAGAGCTATTGAAAAATGCATGCAAACAAAATATTAATCTAACAAAGAAAATGCCCTGATGCCATTGTTCAAATCAAGTTATCTTGTCACATGTGAAGGAGAAGTACATTCCACTAGAGAAAAGCTTTTGAAACCCTATGCTTTTGTGACATTTTGACTAGTATGCTAGACAAGAAGGCTGCTACAGAAATATAGTTAGCAACATTGTTAGCAAAATATGGGCTGGAAAAGAATTCCAGAAGCTGTATCCATTGAACTTAAAATAATTTTAGAGGCTGAGGCTGTGAAATCTTTACAGTGAAACTGCAGACACTGTGGAGTATCTGTTTTGCAGATTTTGATTTGGAAGGTTTGTGTAGGTGCACCCTAGGAAAGTGAAGTCTTTGTTGAATATCTAACACACACCCAGCCAGAGAGAGCAATGCTGGTGTTCACATCAAGGTTTTAAACACGTAATGCCAGATGTAGGCAACAATGCAGTGAGGCAAATGGAGCAATGGTTAACAAAAGAAAAAGAAGCAGGGAAACCTTTAGGAGCAGGAATTTTTCACACACCTGGATAGCATCCACAGGTTAAGGGCTCAGTTCCACACACCTGTCCCCTATCCTCTCATCTCCCCTAACTCACTTCAGAGGTCAATCTCAATCCAGGTTCTTACCTGTTCTTCTGACTGACTGGATGTGAATGAGAGCTTCCCATGACCTCCTTGGGTTGAACTAATTCTCTAGAACAGTTCACAGAACTCAGAAAACATTCCATTTTCTAGATCACTGGTTTGTTATGAAAGGAAATGACTCAGGAACAGTCAGGGGGAACAGGTGCACAGGGCAAGGTATGGGAAAAGGTCACGGAGCTTCTATTCAAACCTCCATGTGTTCACCAACCCTGTCCTTTCGGGTTTTTGTAGAGGCTTCATTACCTAGGCAAGGATGGCTAGATCATCCGCTGTTGGAGGACTGATTCTGTCTCCAGCCTCTCCTCTCTGCAGATGGGGGGTGAGGCTGAAAATGTCAGCTCTCTAGTCTTGCTGCACAGGCTACCAGCCTCCACCTTCAGGTGCCTCTGAAAGCTACCTCCTCATCAAAACAAGACACACTTATGACCCTCATCATTTAGGAAATTCTAAGGGTTTTTTGAGCTCTGTGCTAGAAACAGGACAAATAAAGTAGACCCTGGAATAATGTCATTTTCATTCAATGCTATTTCCTTATAATGTTGATGAGAAAAAAGAATCCCAGCTGAGTGAATGAAAGGATGTTAATTTCAGTACCTGCTTTCATTACACACCATTTTGCTTAAAGTCCCAGTTTTCAAGAACCTACCAGCGACCCGAGTGGGGACTGACTGTTATATTTCTTATTATAAATGACAACATTACGATATGGCACCTGTCTCCAATCGTAGAGGACTCTCGTAAAACTCCAGAGTGCAGCAATCGCTCTTGCTGAGAGTCTCCTTGGTGGATCCCCCAAGGTGACTTCCTCACATGCCCCTGCCCCCCATTACAAACACACCCTCTGACTGGTGGACATCTTGCAGCCATTTCCATGAGACCCTGTAAGACAGAGATTAAAATCTTTGCTAACTGCCCCTTAAGATCCCTGCTGTTCATCTGGGCACTGGACTGTTTTGTGAGTCCACCTGCATTGCGATGTTTTCCTCCTCCCTGAAATTGCGTGACACACTTTACAAACCAGTTTCTACGTGTTGAAAGTGGAGAATTGGGGAAATGTCTACACTTTAATATCTGGGTAAAATAAGAACCAAAAAGGACGAGTCTTTTTCTGGCAATTCATGGGCCCCAGAATTTTAAAAGAGGGTGTAGATTGATGGACGATAATGGGGAGGGGCGGAGCTGGAGGGTGGCCGAATTGCTAGTGGCATGTGAGCTGCTTAGGGGGGTTAAGGGGTGTAAGTGGGTGATGCCAGGGACACAGGGCGAGGGGCTGAGCCTGTTGCTCCTCTAAGTGAATTACAGGGTTGCTGCTTCCGCACAGCTGCATTTAGAAAGTGCCTCCTTAGGGGAGGCTGGATCGCGCACCACAGGTGTCCCCACCTCTAGGCGGACCCCTTGGGCCCTGGCCAGATGGTGAGCCAGTGACCAGAGCTGGGGCTGGATTTCTAGCCCCAGCCTCCCTTGTCACCTTTGGTGCAGCGCACGCAGCTCAACTGTGCTCAGAGGCCCCCGGGGTTCTTGCAACAACCTCTTCATTACAAAACTCAGCAACTCAGCTGAGAGAAACATTTTAAAATTTAAAAGCAGTTGAGGTAAATTTATGTACGAGGCATAAAAAATGCCATCCTTCATGAAAGACCTTATCAGGGGCTGGTAGCATTTACCTAGAGCAGATTCAAGACGTTTTCTTGAGGGCTGGTCATCTACAACCTGGTCCCTCCCTTAGAGAAACAATGAACTTGTTGAACTGATTGAGGGGGACTGTGTGCCTGTCGGGGGACTCTGGAGGGCAGTGGATACCTGCGAAGGCTGAGGTGGACATTAACCACACACGTAAGCTGGAGCGGCCTGCTTGCTGTGAAGAAGCCCCTTTCATTCCTTTTGGTTTACTGGTAACGAATTGATTTATTCCTAAATAGTTCAAAGCCTTTTCTGTTTTCACTCTGGGAATAATGCTTTTCTTCTTTTCAAAAATGTAATATTTCTGCCAACGGTACAGAAAGATAACAAAGATAAGAACCTCCAGGCTTTTGGAGATGAAATGGTGTTCTGAACCTGACATTCATTTTTTTTTAAGATTTATTTATTTATGCATACAAGCTGGGGTGTAGGCCAGAGGCATGGGGAGGCGAGAGGGTTCACCGGAGACAGAGTGGGGAGCAGAACAGGCAGAGTGATGGAAATACACTGCTGAGGGGAGCAGCAGGGGAGGCAGGAGAGGTCTGCCCGCCATGTGGGAATCTCCCCTGCTGGGCGTTAAACTCCAGTCGCTGCTGACAGCTCCACAGAGCATCGCTTAACCACTGCGCCACCGGGGAGGCCCTGAACCCAACATTCATTACAGTGCACGGCCAGTCTTTAAATCTGGGTTTTATAATGGTAGGTTTGTTTGTCTTCTGGATATCTTTGCTTAAACGTCAGGTACCTGCGTGGTAATTTGAAGAGCCGAGACACAGACGAATGCTATTTGATGGCTACATCGTTTCAAAGGCATTTAAACACTTATCTCAGGTTTGGTTAAGTCTATTTTTCAAACTCTTAGTAGAGACAGGACTGATTGTCACCTTGTCGCCACACCCCAGAAAGATGGACTGATTCTTTACTTACAAATTCTTAGACCTCGGAGAAGGATCAGCAGTTTTCCAGGAGGGTTAGAAATGAGCTGGGGTGGAGAGAAAGGCCCTAATTACCAGGGAGGCAGGAGGCGGCGTGCAGTCTCTGGTTTAGGATTGCTGGCTTAACAGTGGATTATTTTATCTAACTCTTGATCGTGTTATGAGAATTAAGTCAGATAAGGGATGAGGAGGGCTTAGAAATGTCTAGTCCACGCCAGCTACTCTTGTTACTCTCAGTGCTGCGGCTAATCTGTGTATTTGAGGACACTTATGCCAAGGGCTATGGGAGAATAAACGTGCGCTTGACCTTTGGGCTCAGTGAGTGTTGCCGGATTTAGACTGAGAGGGTGGGAAAGGTCCTGGTGCTGGTTAGTTAATTGGAAGGCTCTTGTTTTGGGGTACTGAGAGCCCCAGGATGGCAGATCACTTTGGCCACAAGATCTGGGGACCAGATCCTACCACTCGGGCCGCTGGGTCATTGATTGGAAACTCACACTGTTCACGGAGGTTTTTGCAGTGTTGTTTCTATCTGGCTTTTTATGCGACTTGAATTCTGCCTTTGCAGCCTTTGTGATTTGTGAAGCTTTTCGTTCCCTCTCAAAGCATGTAGAAACAATCACAGGGTGTTTCAAGACTGAATTGCCACAATTAATTTCAAGTTGTGTTTGATTTTTAAAATGATAACCTCTTATTTTGAAAGAGTTTGACAACGGAGTTATAAAGAGTGCAGAGATTTTCTGTCGACCTGTCACTCAGCTTCCCCAATGGCATTTACGTAACCCTAATACACAGTCAAAACCAAGAAACTGATGTTGGCATAATTCAATTCCAATGGATTTTAAATTGTTATTATTTTCTAATTCATTTAATTGGGGAGTAATTCAGAAGCAACCAGCTATTGTAAACCTTGGAATTTCTAGCCCATGAAGGTGCAATTAGCGCTATGAGAAGAGACTATAGCTTACACTGTAGAAACTACCACGATGAGGGAGGTAACATGATTTTCCTCATCTTGGCGAACTTTCTTTGAGAACTACGTGTGGGGACACAATGAGCATCTCAGTAAACCTTGTCGAGAACTACTCTGTTCTTCATTTGTTTGAGCAAATGCACCAGCAACCATGATGGCAACCAGGAAAATCATGCCTAGCTGACCTTGCTGCCACCAAAAATCATAAAAGATGAGCGACTGTTATATAGTCCATAGGCCCTAAAGAACCTGCTGGTAGCAGAAGAAAACCCAGTGCTTTGCCCAGTATTGCAGAAGAAATACCTTGAAGAGATAACTGATCACTGAGAGATGTCTGGACTAAGAGGGATAAACAGTCTCGCCCCAAAGGGAGGGGACGAACGTTTGGGTGGAGGTGAGTGGATGGGCAAAGAGAAGACAAAGTCTGTCTCACCTGAAGAATATTGTAATGGGTAACATGGAAGCTCTAGGGCAAAGAGGGGATATGCACAAGGGCTATTTTCAAGCACTGTTAACTTCCCTGGGTCAGCACAGGCTGGCAAGGCAGGGAGCAGTAGTCTTTCATCGATGAAGAAACTGAAGCTTGCATGTGATGCTGGAGATGGCCAGCAAAGACTGGGTTTCAGAATGGGGACATGGTTAGCTTTCTTTTCTTTTTTTTAAAGATTTATTTTATTTATTTATGCACAGAAGAGCTGGGGTGTAGGCCAGAGGTGGGGGTGGGGAGCAGTGAGAGGATTCACCAGAGACAGAGTGGGAAGCAGAACAGGCAGATCTACTGAAATACACTGCTGAGGGGAGCAGCGGGCGAGACAGGAGAGGTCTGCTGCGCCATGTGGGAATCTCCCTGGCCGGGGTTCGAACTGGTGGTGCAGTGGCTGCTGAGAGCTTCGTAGTGCTGAGACTTAACCCCTGTGCCACCAGGGAGGCCTGTGATTAGCTTTTCTGTTGACACCCTTGACACACTCCATGTCTCAGGCCCTTGTTCTGAACTCTGCCTTCCCAAATATTGCTGATTCTACCTCCAAGACAGACTCCTAATCCATCCTCTTCTCTCCATCTCCTCTGCCGTCACGCGATCACATCTAATCTCTCTATGACAAAGGTTTCTCAGCTGTTCCCTGACTTCTTTTGCCTCTGGCCCAAATCCTGTTCTTTAACAAAAGCTAGAGAAACCTCAAGCTATCACATATCTGCTTAGCAACTTCCTTCTTTATAACCTTCAAAGTTTCCCTTAAAGTTACCAGAAGGTCCAAAATGCTTTAAAAAATAATAT
>PVIJ01021239.1:0-18979 GCA_004024925.1 Scalopus aquaticus | reverse complement strand
GAGGAGGAGGAGGAGGAGGAGGAGCAGCAGCAGCAGCACCAGCAGGAGCAGCAGCAGTGAGCCCAGAGAAAGGGGAGATATGCCGGGGGCTGGGAGGCCTGCCTACTTCCTGGTCCCCCGGCCCCTCTTGTCTGCCCTGTACCTGGTTGCCTCACTGCAAAAAGATCATTAAAAGCCACCGAGGACTCCAGGATTCATCCTCGACCCATCTGCCTAAATCGCAGGGCATGTGCCTGGTGCCAGGCTGGCACAACAGACATATAGGAGGGTTTCAGAAACTCAGCTGGCTTCCTGATGAGATCCGGCCCTGCCCGCCTGCTGTGTCGGTGCCACCACGCCAGCCTGGCCCCTGGTGGAACGTCCCTTTGGAGCAGGCCCTGGTCCCGCCTCAGCACTCTGATTTATTTTATGACTTTTCCTGGTCTTTGGGAATGTCTCTTCCACTGGAGGGAGTTCTCACCACATCCGTGGCTTACGTCTTTGAAGACAAAAGGCAGGAAGTAAGACTTGGGGGCTGAGAGGCTACAAGCTTAATCTGAGCTTGAAGGCCATACCTGGTACAGGTGGGAGGTAGAGAACTGACCTGGTTTTTCTCATTAAGAGCTGGGGGAAATGCTGGGTGGCCCTCACCCAGCTGTAGGCTCTGCTTCATCATAGCTAAGACCACTATTAAGTACCTGCTATATATTAGGCTCTGTGCTTAGCACCGCACATGGAGCACCACCTTTATTTCTTACAACCTTGGAGCATTATTATTTTTTCCAGGTGCAGGCGTGAAGACACAGAGGCACCAACTGATAGAGCAGCCTGCCCCAGGCCGGCAGCTCGCAAGCAGCAGGGGCAGTGTGGAGTTGGCCACAGCTTATCTGCCCGCCTGGGGTGTTCGTTGTCGGGCATCAGGCCTCGGGGCACCTCCCTGGGGAGCCCCAGGGTCTGTCTGGGCAGGGATCCCAAACTTGAAACAGGTCTTCCACGGAAGTTGCTAGAAAGGGATTCAACCCAGATGGAGATTGAATGGAGGGGGGGCCAGGCCCAGGGTCTGTCTTTTTAAGTCTCTGAGGGAGTGCTTGGGGAGCCCACTGCTCTGTGGGGCTCACAGAGTCAGACGTGTGGGAGACGTGCCCTCAGCCCAGCTGGCAAGCCCTCCCAGGAGCACCTCAGAGGCCTCTCAGCCTCGGCCTGGATGCCTGCCATGAAGCGGCCACAGCTGCCTTTGCCGCCGGAGAAGAGGAAGTGGTCAGAAGCAACGCGAGAGCCTTAAACGAAGACATGTCCCAACCCACACTGCCCCGTCCCCAGGGTGGGGGGAAGGAACCCAGCTGGCCCCGCCTTCCTGGGACCTGTTTCCATCTCACAGAAACGTCCCCCAAACACTCTGGAATTCAGAGGGCCTCCAGCCTTGGGGAGCTCGGAGGTCGGGGTCAGGGTTCAGTGGGAGCCCCTCACCCAGCACCCAGCAGGCTCTGAGTTCATGAATAACAGAGCAATAGGGCATGGTGGTGGAGCTGCAGGTTCAAATCCTGGTTCTGCTTCCATAAGCTCTGTGGTCAGGGACAGGTTGCTGACCATCTCTGGGCCCATTTCTTCAACTGTGGAGATAACAAATAGTTCTTACCTCTAAGGGCCCTCAGAAGAATGCAAAGCCTGGTGGCAGTGAAGATTAATAAACGAGAACTACTTTTATGTCAGGGGAATCTCGAGGGGCCCACAGGTTGCCTCCCGCCTTGAGGAGCTGGAGGGCTGGCGCAGGCTGGGCACAAGGCCTGCACAGAGAAAACTGTGCTGCTACCACAGATGGAGAATCAGAAAAATCCTGGACAAAAATGAATGATCCCCATCTTTCCAGAGGTCCACTCTGAATCCCTTCCATCACAGTCTACTCCCCAAACCCCTCCAGAGGAGGGACCCCCAAACATGCCAGGTGGCACAGCACAAGAGGTCCGGAGAGCTATCTCAGGAGCTGAGCTACAACTCCACTGCCTTGTTCCAGATGCAGAACTAGTTGCTTCTGTCCCTGCCACCATCTTGAGTCTCGTTTGGCAGAAATCACCCTCACCCCTCCAACCTCTGGTGCCGCAGCTGCCCACAGCTCTCTTGTTCTATCATCTAGACGCAGTCACCACGGCTGGCCCTGAGTGAGGTGAGTGAAGGACCTAATGGGGACTCTGAGAGCCTCCCGGAATTTTCCACCTCTGGAAAATTTCACCCCAGGTGCTCTTCACCCTAGTCCCGGCCTTGGCAATCCATCGCTAGTTCTCCCTCACTCAAACATCCAACCTCCTCCACTTGCAAACTCTTCACCAAGAACCCAACAAGACACTTTATAAGGACATTCTGGTATTAAAAGGAGGACAGAAATGGTAATATCTGAGGCAGGAAATGTCCGTAATTTTCAGAGTGCCTCACCTAAGAGAATCACTGATTACGTTCAGACAGACAGTAGCCCCTGCTTGAAGTTCAGAAACGTCTTTTCCAAAATACCCTTAAAAAGTTGTGTTGAAAAGCTAAATAGAAAGGTTTACCATGAGACAGGTGAGACATGGCACTAGAATCTGACACCATTTGTGTGACAAAAGACCAAGGAACAGGAATGTTTCAGCAATTCACAGAAGAGGAAACACAATTGACCAACTTAAAAAAAAAGGTCAACCTCACTCATCAAAGAGATGAAAATGAAATACCATTTTCACATTCTCATCAAATAATTTGCTAGCTAAAACACATCTGCTAGCGACCTGACAAATGGTTTTCTGTATTTATTCACATGTAGATGTCTCTGTGTGTAGCAATGTTTATGCCTTTTTTATTTTTTTGAAAATGGAATCGTTTTTATTTACTTGACAATATGCTGGGAACATCTTTCTAGGTTAACAGCTCCAACATAACTCTCCCTTTTCTACTTTTTGGTTACCACCCTGAGGACTTTGCTTTTCCTGAGTTGAAGGGAGCCAGGTGATCAAGCAGCTGCCCCCCGCCGGCTGCACAGAGCTTTTTGTCTGTTCCTCTCACAAGCAAGGCATCTTTACGCATGTACCTTTGAATATGGTAGTGTGAGTACATTCGCAGGGAAACACCATTTGCATTGTAAATGCTGGATCTCTGAGTCAAACACCTATGTATGTTTCAAGTTTAGGCAGAAAAGCCAACATGTCCTCCAAACACTTTGCAGTTGGAATTGAGAAAAAATGCATTTATGACTTTTTTTTAAATGAAAAGGTCTTTTTGTATAACATTTATGATTACAGAGATAATAAAAGCAGTCTACGATTTGGGGGAAGAAGGTTTTTAAAATTTTTTTAAGGTTTATTTGTTTCTGCATAAAAGCTGGGGTACAGACCAGAGGCGTGAGGCAGCGAGATGGTTCACCAGAGAGAGTGGGGAGCAGAACAGGCAGAATGATGGAAATACACTGCTGAAGGGAGCAGCAGGCGAGGCAGCAGAGATCTGCTGCTCCATGTGGGGAGCTCCCCGGCCTGGCGTCGAACTTGCGTCGCCACTGCCGACAGCTCCACAACGCAGGGCCTAACGCAGTGCCACCAGCGAGGCTGGGAAGAGGTTTTTTGACTGAGTTAGTTCCTGGTCCCCTAAGTAAGCCCCCCAAACCAGTTGTGTATGAATATGCCAATCAACCCTATGCTCTGGATGCCCTCTGTCTTCTATTTCCTGCCTGGAGAGCCTGGTGCAGAGGTGGCAGTGGAAAGGTGGTTGGGCTGACTTCAGAGAGCACCAGAACCTGGGGCCTCCCCGGTGGCGCAGCGGTTGGGCGCTGCGCTGTGGAGCTGTCGGCAGCGGCGACGCGGGTTCGACGCCCGGCCAGGGAGAGACCCACATGGTGCGGCAGACCTCTCCTGCCTCGCCCGCTGCTCCCCTCAGCAGTGTATTTCTGATCTGCCTGTTCTGCTCCCCACTCTGTCTCTGGCGAACCCTCTCGCCGCCCCGCGCCTCTGGCCTGTACCCCAGGTTGTATGTACAAATAAAATAAAATCTTAAAAAAAGAAAAAAAAAGAAAAAAAAAAAAGAGAGCACCAGAACCAGGATGTAAATGCCACCCTGGTCTTCTCCTGCTGCCACAGCCCTCAGCACTGAGAAAGGTTACCTGTGGGAGGGAGGGAAGGAGGCAGCCGGGGTAACCAGAAAGGACTTGGCTTCATTCCCAGTTCTGACCTTGTCTCACTGTGTGGCACTAGAAGAGCTAACACCCTAAGCCTCAGTTTTCCTAGCCTGTAAAATGGACCTCCTAAAACTTGCCTGACGCACACAGTGTGGTGAGGATTGGGTGTGGGGAAGGATATGAAAATAACTGGCTTTCCTTCCTTCTGCTTCGGGTTTACTGCCAGGTCTACAGCTGGGGAACAGTGAAGCCCAGACTGGGTTTTTCTGACAAGTGCTTTCCCAGAAAAGTTCTCTTCTTTATAAAGTTATTATTGTTCTGAATAGGTTATACATACACAGGGCACAACATGCAAAAGATTTAAAAGGGAAAGTGTGAGAAGTAAGCTCCTCTCCCACTCTGATCCCCACCTCGCCTGGTGACCCAGGCTTTGTCATCTCTTTCTGTCTTCTTCCTGGGTTGACCTTTTGTACATTTCCAGAAATAAGTGACATTCTAAACGTATGGCTCTACACCTCGCTTTTTAAAATAAATGTACCAATGTTTCTTGAAGATTTTCCCCTACTGGTATGCATGGAGCGCCCTCATTCTTCTTCCCTGCTCTTTACTTTGAAAAACCTTAATGCTTTTACAAAGTTATAAGAATAGGAAAATCACCATATTTTAAAACTTAGTCACTATTAATATATACCACATTTCCCCCCACCCCAAAGGATACGGGAATTAATATTTCAATCCTAAATACTTCAGTTAGTATCTGCTGGGAAGAAGGCCATGCTCCCATAACCACAATACACTGATTACATTTAAGAAATGCAAAATTGTTATCATCCAATATATAGTCCATAATCACGGTTTCTCAGGTGTCTAATTTAAAGGTCTTTAAAAAAAAATCCAGGATCCAATTTTTAGGCATGTAATGACCATGTCTCTTTAGTCTCCTTTTATCCAGGACAACGCCCCACCTAATTTTTTAATTTTGCAGCAAAATATTCCTAATTTAGATTCCTCTGACCTTTTCTCATAATAAAGTTAAACGTTATTTGCAGGAATGTTATATAGGTAATGCTAGACCTGGTTATTTTCAAGGGCAACAAAGTATCACAGTATGTGGACATATCATGGTTAGGCAGTCCTCTCTCCATAGACGGCTAGATGATTTCCAATCATTTATGACCAGAGTTGCAGTGAATATTATTAAATACTCACCATGTTTAAAGTGGCTGAAGCTGTGTGAGAAAATTTCAGAAATGAAACCCTGGACCTATGCATTTGCAATTTTTAAAGCCATTGCCAAACTGCCCTTTGGAGAGGATATGCTTATCAATAGCCTCAGTAATACTGTTGTTACTTCGCTTGCCCCAGATGCTGATATTTTTTTCTTTTTGACTTTGCTCTCATTGTCCTGCTGGTAAGGCCACATAACCCTGCTGAGCTTCTGTATGGTAAGATTTCCTTACATTTTCACTATGATTTTAAGCTGAAATGGAAATGCAACCGTTTGTCCAAACACGAAGTCCAAGGTGGTCTCCTTGAGCAGGATTCTTGCTTTTGTTTCAAAACACATCCCTTTGCTCTATAAGCGGCTGTGATTAACAGATAAAAGGGATTTGCTACAGAAGGTTTGTCAAGCTCTTTGCTAGATGCTTGACCTAGTAAAATCTAGTAAAGATCTAGTAATGTTTGACCCACTTTACAGATAAGGAATCGGGGTTTGGGGAGTTTAAGAGTCCCTTTACTTAAGTTTGAGTAAGAATAACAGACCAGATCTGCTTATCATTCCCCCAAGTGTGCATAGCTCTTATTCTCTGCTCCTTGAGCAGTAGGGGGTGAGGCGGGGGTGAGAACGAGAGCGACCAAAACAGATCCTACACGTTCACTCTAAACCTAACCCAAACATTGTTAATCCCCTGCTTCAGGGCTATGTTTGGGTGAGATTATCTCCATTAGAACCACCTGGCTATCAGGGCTGATTGAAAACTACATTCCCCAGAATGCACCACTTGCACCAGCTCCGAAGGCCTCTGGATTACACTTCCCAGAAAGCAATGCACTCACATTTCTCCCAGTGCTCTTCCGCCCCCAGGTGTTTTCTGGGCTTGCTGGCTCTCTTTGGCCACAATGCACTGGGGTGTCATCTGTTGAGACATTCTCAGGCCAACTCCAACTTTAGGGTTAGCAGAGTTTCCTTTAGGATCCTGCCTTTCACTTTAATGTTGAGTTTCCTAGGGACTAGGTGGTTTTTGTCCTCCTTTCTGTGATAGCATGTTGCCCTTCCTCTTTGAGACACTTCTAAGCAATATAGGAAAAAAGGGAAGGAAGTGCCTTTTAATAGGCTAGTTTTGTACATGGGCAGGACACACAGGAAGAGAGTCTAACCACTCTTCAGAAGTCAGCTTCCAAAGGAGAGCTGAAGCTTAGGTTCTCAACTTCTTTGTTGAAACCCACCAGCTTATTTCCCCCCAGATCTGTTGATCAGTCTGGGCTAAGCTCCCAAGTGATTCTAACCTGCAGCCAAGGTCAGCACTTCAGGTTAAAGGGAAGATGTAAAACATCTGTATGTTAGATTACCTGCTTTTTCTTAGAAAATCTACCAGACTGCCCGCCTTAGAGCATGCATGTACTTAATTTATCTGTGTCCCCAGAACTACCGGCTTTTTCTTATAAACTCTACCAGACTTGCAAACTCTACCAAACTGCAGCCACCTTGAGAGCACGCATATATATAATTTATCTGTGTCCCCGGAACCCAGCCCAAGCCTGCCTCAACAGGGAGGGTACTAGAGTAAATATCTAGCTGCTATTTACCATGCAGTCAGTTGTCTGTGGCCAGTGGTCACTCACTGGTCAGTGCTTATGTCACCCTGGTTGTGAAATATTTTGAATGTGGTCTCCAAGTCATTGTTTTCCCAGATGAGACTGAGCAAAATTCAGGCTGGGAGTGACAGGGCTGAAGATAGCAGGTGGTGACACTAAGAGGTATTGGAATTTAGTTTGTAGAGAAACCATCATTTCTTTCCATCTCCCCTTCCTTTGTGTAGTACTCACTGTCTGGATTCCTCTCTCCTCCTCTCTAGATGGGTCTCAAAAATTAAAATTCCTATTCCCACTATTACTTAGAGCAATGCTGATCTTTCCCAGTTCCTTTTCCAAACTTGCTTCCTCATCAGCCCCCGTGTCACCATTACCACAATTATTTGTGGAGTACATTGCTGGAAATTAGAATCTTTTAGTTGCAAGTGAGAAAAAAGTCCATTCAAACTGGCTTAAATAAAAAGGGAAATAATCGACTCTTGTAACTAAAAGTCCAGGGCTGCAGTCACAGCTCGAGCCAGGAGCTCAGACAACGTCATCAGGACTTAGGCTGTCTCCCTGTTTCCCTCTGGGGCAAACAGTTCCATGTTTAAATAGACTCTCCGCCCTCCCCCACAGTATCGGCAACTCCAACTTTCCTTTCTTCCAGCTTCTCCAGAAGGTACTGACCCACCAGTTTCAGTGAAAACCCAGAGGCAGATTCTCATCAGCTCAAGGTGGATGAGGTGCCCATTCCCAAGCCCCAGTTGGCATGTAGATGGAACTAGCTTAGTTGGCAGAGTGATCACCCCTAGAGCTATGAGAGTGAGGGAAGTCAGCACCCATCAAACCGTGGACCCTGAATGGGTAAGAACAGTTTCCCTCAAGAAGCAGGAAGCCAGTAAGAAAAAAAAGCCAGTGGACACGGGGTCAGACCATGAACCTCCAGGAGCATGCCTGGCAGGTTAAGGACTGCATGAAGATCAGCCAGCCCACTCATCCTCACCAGCTCTCCACACGCGGGACTGTTATCCCCAGGGCCTTGATGAAGAAACTGAGCTGGTTAAGTGGCAGAAAGTGAGATTTAAATCCAGCTAGTCCTGACTCTAGAGCCAAGTTCATTCAGGTATTTGGTGTCAAAAGGCCACCCTCCCACCTTCTCAGGTAGCTTAAGGAATATCTTTGCTCCTTGAGCCGTCAGGTGGGGTCTTACCCTCAACCTAAGCAGCTTACCAAATCATTTCTTATAAACACACTGCAGCAGGGGCTCTCAGCCTGAGGATTGTGGTTAAAGGGCTTCATGAACATGGGTAGTGTCATGAACTAAGGGTCCTATGGAAGCCCTCATCCCCTTTGTGATGCCATTTGCAGGTGAGGCTTTGGGAGGTGCTAAGGGTTAGATGAGGTCATGAGGGTGGGCCCCCCACACTGGGATTGGTGGCCATGTGAAGACACGGTGGGAACCAAATCAGCAGCACCTGGACCATGGACTTTGCAGCCCTCAGAACTGTAAGTAATAACATGTGTTGTTTAAACCACCCTGTCTATGGCATTCTGGTGTGGCAGCCTGAGCTAAGACAGATGGGGAAAAAAGTTAGACCTTCATTTGCACTAACCTTTAACTGAAATTTAACATTCCTTCCATCCTGACCATAGATAACAAAACACAGGAATATCAGCAGGACCTGAGGCTTCCTCACCCTGGGAAATCTCAGACGATATCCTATCACAGGACAGTTGCTGCAGACATCTGGAAATATCACTGATGCACAGCACTACTTGGAGACACCCAGTAGTGTTAGATCTGGCTGGATCTGGTGCACAGTAGGTGGGGTGCTTATACTTACTTGGTTCCTTCTGTTGTGAACGTAATCACAACTCAAACACAGAGGCCCGGCTTCCTTGAGAGCTGGCCATCAGCCCAGCATGGGGTTGTATTAGAACCAAGGCTGCGCGCCTTGGTGTATGGGAGAAAGGGACTATTTGGGGGAACACTTCCTGCCTCATGGAGCAAAGAGGATGTATGGGTCAGAGCTCTAGTCAAACTCGCATAATCCAAATGAGAGACTTCTTAAAAATCCCATGAAGGAATCAGATCAGGCAGGATTCAAGGACTCAAGAAGACCTTCCTGGGCTAGTCTTACTCTTCACCCCAGTGACTGATCTGGGTTTAGTACGTGGGTGCAGGGACGGGCCTTGCCTCACTCACATGCCCCTGAGGAGAGGGGAGGGCAGGTTTGATCTCTGTGATTGACAGCCCCACTGAATGAGCTCCCAGAGAACAGGGAAGAAAGTAAGATAAATGGGAGCCCTCAAGGGCTGCCACATGCTTGCTTGTGTTGATCCATCTGTGTGACAGCCTACAAAATACATTGTTTTCATGCATTTTACAGATGAAGAAGCAGAGGCAGCGGTGCCTCAGGTCAGTGAGGGGAATGCACCCTAGTCTGGCTCCAAGTCTAGGTGTTACACCACTGCCAATGTTGCCACGGCAGACAGAACAAGAGCCATCTTCACAAGGCAGCCCTGGAGAAAGGGGCCCCAGAATGTTGGGGAGCAACTGGGCCCTGCAGACAGCCCAGCATCAGTGTGGATGAACCTGTCTCAGTGTCTGGAAAACACTGTGGGATCCTAGGGAACTTACCAGAAGTTGAGGACACTCCCAGGCCTCACTCCCGGGGGCAAAAGCCCTGGCCTGAAGACCTGGTGCCACAGCTGGCTGTGTGACTGGGGGTCAGTTACTCTCCCTTTCTGGGCTTGTTCCTTACTCTTGCAAATGAGCAGGTTGGACCTCCTGAGTCCCCAGCACTGAGAGTTCTCTGGGGAAAAGCTGTTGTGAACTGCTGCTTCAATTTGTGGGGGGCCACAAACTACCCCATACCAAACAGCCCCGGCTGCTGGGAAAACACAGTGTTCTATGCCCCCACAATAATTCCAGCACACCACAGGCTCTCAGCTCCAAGGACAGGGAAGGTCTAGCCGTGAACTCAGCTTCCTCCCCAACAGTGACCCTCAGTCCAAGGCTAGTGACCCTCTGGGCAGTCAAACAGCAGCCCCAGCAGTCACCCCTCCCCTGCCAGGCGGGGCAAATGCACCCCTGCAGCACTTCCTCATCTGCTGTCATAGCTTCCCCAACAGCAGGCCAGCGTTCCACAGAGAGGCTCCCAGGCAGCTACACCTTGGTGGCTGGCAGTTGGGCCACCAGGGGGCAGCAGAGACTGGGAAATCATCTGCACGCCCTTCCCTATTATCTTTCACTCCCTGCTGTCCCTTACTTCAATATCCACACTCACTCCTGGGGCCCACCCCAGAGATTCTGATTCAGCAGGTCTGCGGTGGGCTGCAGGTTTGGGTCATTTTTTTAATGACTGGTCTAAGTCATTTCACTGCTGATCACACATCAAATCACCTGGGAGCTTCAGAAAGCACCAGTGCGAAAATCACCCAAATGTCCATCAATGAAAAACTGGATAAACAAAATGAGGTACCTACAGACAATGGAGTATTATTCAGTCATAAGAGGAATGCGACTCGGTCACAGGCCACCACATGGGTGAATCTTGAAGGCACGGTACTGAGTGAAATAAGCCACAGTAGAACGGATACTGCAGGCTTCATTCCACTCACCGGAAGTGCCTGGAGCAGTCAGATCCAGTCCAGCAGGAGTTATTCTCCAGGCAGGAAGAATGGCGGGGGTGGGTGTCATGTTTAACTGAGGACAGGGATTTAGTTGAGATGAAGACAAGTTCTGGAGGGGAGGTTTGTAAATGTACTTATGCCACTGAATGGTACTCTCAAAAATGGTTTAAATGGTAACATTTTATACCCATTTTACCACAGTTAAGAAGAAATCAGCAGAAACCTAAGTGCTGGGTTACACAACTAGGTTAAGACCATTCCACAAAACACCACAAATGTCCAAGTTTCTCACCAGAACAATTAAATATGTATCGATCTGGGGCCTGGGCTCTTCCACAGTGCCCCAGATGACTGTGAGATGATAAATGTACAGTAAGTGGCTAAATTTGGGGGTGATTTGTTACACAGCAGCAGCTAAACCGATACCTCCATTCATGAGCCATGCACCCAGCGGTCACCGTCCTCCCTCCACCAACCCCCACACGCATCACAGAACACAGGGCCTAGCACACAGCAGACCCTTGTAAATATTTGTCAAACAAGTGAACAGATTTTTAAAATATCAACTGTACCTTATTTGCCAAGACAATCCGGGGACTTACTGCTAGACAAGGCCCAGGGCATGGTGAACGGGTTGGTGCTGGTCCTGGGGGACAAGCCTGGCAGCCCAGGAACAAAGTCCGACCTACAGTGACCACAGCCATTTCCTGGGAAGAAGCTTCCCCACCTGAGCCCACCCAGCCTCATTTCCTGCTGTGGAGACCCGCCCCTGGCCCTGGCTGGCTGATAGAAAAAACCTGGTTTGTCTCTCCCCACTGACCCACCCCCAGGGCAAATACAATGGCAATTGGCTGACACCAAAGGCAGGAGAGGGCAGCTAAGGGGACTTGGATGTTCTGGGGATTCCTGAAGGTCCAGAGGGGCAGCTGTCTGCATGGCAGACAACTCGCTGTCTGCTGCCAGAGGTCCTCAGCGAGACCTGGGCTCTCCCAGCCACACACACTCCTTTCTCAGCCGTCAGGGTTTACCTTACATGCTAGGGCTTGTTTACTCATCTATAAAATGGGAACAAGGAGGAGATTACTGACAATGAGATAACATGGTACTCACAAGGACCCTCAGAAAGGGTGGGAGGCAGTAAGTACAGCAGAGTAACCCCGAACTGCTGAGAACTCAGAGGACAGTGAAGCCAATGTCCTCCCAGCAGCCCTAGATATGCAGGTGGCCTGGCCTTCTCTCCTGCCTGTTTCGCTGGGCTCTGGCTGCATCATCTCCTTTTCCTCTAACTCTCCCAACCTCAGGGCCTTTGCACTGGCAGTTCTGCCTCTGGAATGCTCTTTCCCCAGATATCTACCCACCCACCACTCCCTTCCGCCCTCTTCAGGACTGTGTTCTCGTCTCCTCCTCAGGGATGTGCTCCCTGGCCTCTCGTCCTCCACTTTCATCCTTTTGCATCCACTTTCCCCCACAGCGTTTATCCCAAAACACCACATCTTCTCCTCAGCGGTTTTTACTGTCTGACTCCTCCTGCAACTTACGTCCCAGAAGGCGGGGCTTCAGTCTTCTGTGTTCACTGCTACAACCTCTCAGCTACCAGGGTGGAAAACTGAAGGGAGAGAAGTAGGCACAGAAAACCCCGCGGCTACGTGTGCTGCTCCGCGGAGCTGGAGCGCAGCCGCCTGCCTCATGTCTTCCTGGCTGCCAGGCCTCAGCCACACCCCAGGCCGCGCACCAGAAGGGGCTCGGAAAATGTTCCTTGGCTGGAGGGCACTGGAAAAAAGCAATGCGGATTGGGTTGGGAGGAGGCAAGACCGTGCAGGCCCTCCTCCGGATGCTACCCTGGGGGAGGCCTTGGAAGGCCCCTGGCTGTTTTCCGTCAAGACCTCCCAGACCTGGGGCCGAGCCTGCCCCCTGAGAGGACAGTGCCTGGACACCCAAAAAGGAAGTCCTGGCCCTCTCTTAGGGGCACCCTCGGGCAGCACTAGGGGGGTATGCGGGGCCTAAGCGGGAAAGGAGTAGTCTGGGAGACCTGGCAGGGCTGTCTCTGCAGTGGAGCAGCTGGCCTGCAGGATCCAGGCTGGTGCTTTCTGCTTCCTTCAAGCCCACAAAGCCGCCGCAGCAGCAGCACGTGCGGAGGGAAGCCGGGATTCCATGGCAACGCTGACGTCAAGGGCTCAGCCAAAAGCACCTCAGGGCCTCACCTGGCTGCTGCCGCACAGCGCAGCCCTGCCTCGACCGCGGGGGCCTCGGGGGCGTGGCCACTGCCGCCCCGCCCTTAGCTGCCTGAGCGTGGCCACCAGGGGCACACAGGTGCACCTTGGCCAGCAGATCTCACCTGCCTGCCACCTGCCCGCTCCCCCTGTCCCTTTGTCCTTAAATTGCTCTCAGCTGGCTGTTAGACCTTACTTCCTGCTTCATTCATAGAAAGCCCTTCCCAGGGTGCAGGCTCATTTTCACTAACGTGGGCGGTGATGGTCAGACCTGGTTTTTAGGTCTTCTCCCTCCAGTCCACTGCACTATAAATCAGAGGGCTACTTAAACAACTCCCAGTTTTTCATAGAGCTCCACCTCCCCACTCTGCCTCCATCCCTCAAGGGTATCCCACTGCGCTCTCTCAAAAAAGATCTAAGAGGGCTCTTTCCCTGCTTCCAGCAATGTTCGTCCTAATTGCCAGGCACTGCCTCAGAGCCCTGTACAAGCGCTTCCCGCTGCAGGAGTACTGTTTCCACCTCCACCTATGCTCAGACACGTTAGCTCCGTGCTACTCCTCTTGGAGCCACTCATCCCAAGGCAATCATGAGAAGTGATTTGTGGGAAATCTGTGAGTCTAATGGCTGTCTCCTCCCTCAGGCTGAATATGGCCTGAGCTAGAGCATGCCATTTATTTTAGTCTCATAGGAGTCTCCACATGCCTGGCACACAATAGGTGCTGAATACATTTTTTAAAAACTTGGTGAGATGTAACTTACCATACAATCCAAGGAAAAGGTACAATTCCATGCTTTTCAGTATATTTGTAGCAGATAGCACCAGCCAATTTTAAAACATTTTCATCACACCAGAAAGAAATCCTTTGCCCTTTACTTCTGACCTACCCTCAACCCCCTTCAGTCTTAAGCAACCATTAGTTGCCTTTCTGTCCCCATAAATTTCCCTATTCTGGCAAATCAGATAGGTCTCACAAACCTGGTGTTTTAGAGGGAGTCTATTGCTACCATTAGATTTAGAGGAAGAAAAAATAGCCAAGAGCTGTGTTGCCAGTAACTTGGTGGAAGCTCTTCTAGCTATGCTCAGCTTCCTGAGTCTGTGGAGATGAACAAAAATGCTTTGGGGAAGGTTCCATTTCTAGCAGTGTCCATGAAAGGCAGGCTTCAATACAACAATGAGTGAGTGGATCAGGTGCTATGAGGATTTCATCTCCCTGACCAAAATCTAGGAGACTGGCTCATGTTAGCCTATTGAGCCTTAGAATGGGAACAGGAATGCAGGCCAGCATGGAGGGTTTTGAGGCCCCACTCAAATCTGATAAAGTACACCAAATTCTGAACCTGAATTTGCATGTGACCCCAGAAGGCACATTCATTTGAGAAGCCCAAGTGGAGTTTCCTTAAGGTCCTGCTGCAGGGCAGTTGGCCGCTCAGACTCTCCCTTTAGGGAGATTTTGTTCCCCAGGGGACATCTGGCAACCTCTGAAATCCCACCATGCACAGCTATGCAGTTCTGCCTAAGGGTGCCATAACTGAGTCTACCACAGGTTTGTGAATTTAACAACTGTCCAGCAGAGGGCAGTAGTGTTTTCAGGACCTGGGCATACAAACACCCCCCACAGGTTTTTAAGGATGGATAAGCTTGGCCCTCACGGACGCTCTGGTGCCTTAGACACTGCTCACCCTCCCCAGCCCAAACACAGGAGAGAAGAGCTGTGGCCATCTTTTCATTAAAAAAATTGTTTTGCTGCTACTTTCTTTTAAATTAAAACAAAATTCATGTAACAAAAAAAAAAAAGTTTTAAGTGGCATTTAGAATGTTCAGTGCTGTGCCTCTTTCTAGGTGTAAAATTTTGGCCACCACTTTCAAATAAAACTCCCTCCCATCCCTTTAAGCAGTCATTTCCTGGCCCCTGGGAAACACTAAGTTGCTTTTTCTATATACAGATTGTTTTTTTCTGGCTATTTCATATAAATAGAATCATACAACACGGGGCTTTTGCCTGACATTCAAACACTGGCTGGGGGGAGCATGCTCTATGCCCTGATATTCCGTGTCCATGAATGGCTAACAGTCTACTGCCCACACACACCATATCATCTCTTCATCTGTTGATAGACATTTGGGTTGTTTCCACCTAACATCACTTTTAAGCAGTCGGAAGTGTAATTTATACAGAAAATGACATAAATCTTAAGTGTGACACTCCAAGAGCATGTAAACACCCGTGTAACCACAGATCAAGATAGAGAAGTTTCATCAATGCAAAGTTCCCTCCTACCTTCTCAGTCATTAGCAACCCCTTTTGGCAGTTAACCTGTTGTGACCTCCGTAATCACAGATGGCTTCTGTCCACTTATGAACTTTATATGAAGGGAATCGTACAGCAAAGCTCGCTGTGTCTGGTTCTTTCTCACACCACACCCCCTATTCAATTAATCCATGTTATTGTGTGTATCCTTCTTTTCCTTTGGAATTTCATCACTTGGTTATGTCACTGCAGTTTATTCATCCTCCCACCCCCCTGCAGTTTATTCATTCCCTCTTCCCAACCCCCACCCATGGAGACTTTTGTGAAGTTCCGGCAAATGAGCATCCCAGTTTGTTTATTCATGCCGTTAGTGGACAGTTGGTTTGTTTCCACTTTGGGCTATTATGAATAGTGCGGCTATAAACATTCTTGTTTGTATCTTCTGGGGAACATGTGAGCTCCGTTCTCTTGGGCATATACCCAGGCGTGGAGCTGTGGGGTCACACGGGCAGCCAGATGTTTAGCTTTAAGTGGCTCCAACAGCTCCTCCTACTGCCATGTATGAAGAGCCTCTGCCAGCTGCCACCCCTACCTCTGCGAAGTTATGCAAGTCAGTTCTCCAGCTGCCAGGCCGGGGGAGGTGGGGGGTGCCTCTGTCCCTAAGGAAGGTCAGGGAACCAAATACCTGGTGATCCGAAGGTTCTTGGGAGCCTGTCATTTCCCCAGCCTGTCATGGAAGGGGCTTCCCCAACCTGTTCCTCTGTCCCCAAGTGTGTTAGTCACTGTCTTTGGGCTTCCCAGAGCAGGCTGAGATGAAGAGTCTAGTACAGGTAGCTCATTTGTGAAGTGGTCCCAGGAGACACGAAAAGGCCCATGGGAGACTGAGGGGGATAAGGGAGGCCTGGGGGCAGCTGGACATTAATGTGGGGGGAGGTGGTAGCTCTGGGAGCCCGAGAACAAGGCTTCACCTTCACCTGGGCCTCCTGAGGGGTGGGCAGAACTACAAGTGAGGGAATCCACAGTGCTGGGAGCCCCAGGAACTAAAACCAAAAGAGTTGCAGTAGAGACCAAGGGTGAGGCGGAGGGGCTGGGAAATGGGGAGTAAACACCTGACCTCCTACTTCCAGCAGGTGATGTGCATTCGAGAGGCTCAATAGGAAACCGGTGGGCACAGGGACCCAGATGAGACAGGGTATCAGGGAGGGTGGAGGCCCAAGCCCAGGTTGGCCGGCAGGGTCATCCCTCAGCCTGCTGCGACCCAGACCCTCTGAGGTGGAGGGCAGAGGCAGAGCAGGCTGCCGTGCCTGGCAGTGGTGTGCTCACAGCAGTATCTGCAGCGGCTCGGCTGTCGCAAAGCCAGGGGTCTTTGGCTGTTTCCTTTTAGTTCTGCCTAGTGCCCCCCACCCCACTTTGGTAAGGCCCACCTGCTTACCATTCTCCATGGACCTGTCGACACCCGTCATGGTCCCTGTAACACCCTTGCTGGACTGGGATACCCTGGAAGACCACCAGACTGGGGAGGGGTGGAGAGAAAAGTTCCTGCTTGGATCCATCGGTTTGCTCTTTGGTAACATCTGGAGGAGGCGGCTGGCTGGATGGTTCTAGCATTTTGAACTCAGCAAGCTTTCAACAAATTAGCAGCATCTGCAGGGGCCTAAGCGCCTTTGAAACGCAGAGCCTTGGGTCCCACCCAGACCTGGGGAACCAGACCTGAATTTGCATGTGACCCCAGAGGGCACATTCATTTGAGAAGCCCATGTGGGGCTTCTTAAGGTCCTAAGGTCCTGCTGCCGGGCAGTTGGCCACTCAGCCTCTCCCCTTAGGGAGATTTTGTCCCCCAGGGAACATCTGACAATCTTTGAAGACATTTTTGTCTGTGACAACAGGGCGGGTATGCTACTGGCAGCACCTATAGATCCAGTTCAGGGATGCTGCTCCACACCCTGCGATGCAGAGAACAGTCCCCCACAAAGAAAAATTAAGCCCCCCAATAAAAACAGTGCTGAGGACGTCCAGGCACTGCGGTGTGTCCCCATACCCAGCTTGGCTCTCGCTCCCCTCCTGCTCCTGCCTTCCCACCGGCGCCCCTCAAGCCATACAGAAAGGCCAGATGTCAATGAGTCACTTACAGTTTATTTTTGCCTGAAAGTATTTCACATCTCTGAACACAGCTACGTGACAGTAGTATTGACCATCAGGAAAAGCAACAGTGCGAAGGGAAAGGTGGCGTATCTCAGTTCTTTTTTTTTTCTTTTTTGAATTTTTTTTTGCTTCTGCTTCTTCCTGCACCAGAGTGCTATAAAGTATGGGACCAGAGTGGGGGGAGAATAAAACCAACAACGACGACGACAAGAAAACAAAAACAAAACACAAAACAGAACACTCACACGCACACACGAAATAAAACCTGGCACGTAAAATGAATTAAGACTGAAACCCAATTTCTTTTTTTTTTTTCCTTTTTTAAAAAAATGAGGGCATAGTTGGGGGGTAATAAATTCTACCTCGCAAAGTATAAAACGACAAAAGCATGTTTCCATTGAATAAGATTAAATAGATATAAAACAATTACGTTGACTGGGGGTTGGGTTTGGAGGTGCTGGAGGGTAGTGGGGAGTATTTGTGCTAAACCAACAGAAAATGGGGCTTGGGGGGAGAGGGGGACCCCAAGTAAACCATGAAGGGGCTGTTCTGTACAGTGAGGGCTTGGTAAGAAAAAGCCGACTGTTTAGAAAAGAAATGGAGGTTGGTTTGTCTTCGGGGCAGGTGTGGGGACAGAAAGGGCATCAGCGCAGCAGCGGTCACATTCATGGGGTAGGGCGGGCAGTCAGGCTGGTGGAGGCGATGTCTCTCTCTTCTCCCAAGAGACCATGCAAAGAGGCGGACATGGGCATGCATGGGGAGGCCACGCGAAGCACAGGGTGGCAGGGAGCCACAGGCCGCAGCATCTCAGTCGGGGTCAGGGACACAGAGACCACAGGAGATGGGCGCTCTGGGGCTGGGGGGAAGGGGAATGGGGCAGCTCTTTGGGGGATGGACCAGGAGGACAGGTTAGCACCCCTCCCTCCAAATGTGTCAAAGGGGCCAGAGACAAAGCTGGGTCTCAAAAGGAGCACTATAACATGGGGACCCCACTTCCTCCTCCTCCCCCCAGCCTGGCCCCCACCCCACCAGGAAGTTGGAGACAATCGGGAATAGCACAGTGGCGGGTGGGCAAACAGACAGACTGACAGAGGAGAGAGCATTAGCATACAGAATCCATTACGAAAAAGCAATTCATTTTCCAAGGAGGTTCCTGGTTTTTTTGTGTTTTTCGTTTTTTTGTCTGTTTGTTTCCTTTAAAAAAAATAACAATACTACTACCACTACCCCGACAGCTGACTGGTTCAGACAGGTACCACATGCCTGGGGGCGGGCGGACAGGGCAGGAGGGGCGATCAGAGACTTCATAAATAAGAGGCAGGTCCCAGACCCGCAATTTGTCAACAATTCTTAAATAGGCGCATTATTTAAATCTTATGTACAACAAGAATCACTTTGCATAGCAATGGCGAGGACACAGGACAGTGCTATGACGTGGGTGGGTCTTGTCCCAATGGCGGGGCGAGTTCCACTCCAGCCGGGCTGGAGCCTCCGAGGAAGCAAGCATCCTGGGTTGGCCCTCGAGGCCCATCGGGGTCTCGGGATGATGGCATCAGAGTTGACTTTTCCCGCACGGCATTGAACACAAAGGCAAAGAAAATCCACAAAGGGTCCCCCCTCCCCAAGCCCGCCCCCCTCCCCGCCCCGCTGACGCTCCTCTGGTTGCTACAAAGTCCGTTTGAGATCAGGTCAAGGTTTCCAATTATGAAGCTAAAAGAATTAGGCGGGGGGCTGGGCGTGCCAACGGACCCCCCTCCCCTCCCCCTCCCCCCTCCGCCCTCGGGCCCCCCCGAAAGACTCCCCCCTCTATCTCACAGCCGGGACGCTGGGGCGGG
>PVIJ01021238.1:0-18980 GCA_004024925.1 Scalopus aquaticus | reverse complement strand
CATGGAAAGAAGATAAACACATGCAATTTGTAGCGACATGGATGGAATTAGAGGGAATCATACTCAGTGAAATAAGCCAGAAAGAAAAAGAAAAATATCGAATGGTTTCACTTATAACAGGACTATAGGGAGGCCGGGTGGGAGAGAGACACTCAGCGGTGGGGGAGGGGGGAGGGGAGGAAAAGGGCACAAAATGGAAGAGAGGAGAATACAGGGGACCATGGAGATGGATCACGGGTGAATTGGTGGTGGGCTGCCCAAGGGGAATACAAAATGTAAAAGACATAAATAACAATAAAAAAAATGGAAAAAAAATAAATATTTAATCCTCAAATGCAAAAAAAAAAAAAAAATGACCATGAGTGACACTTGAGAAAAGTTCTCATATTTGTTATATTTCCTAGGGAGGAAGAAGTGACATTTGTGATTTTTGTTAAGTCACTAGATGTTATCTTAACTTCTTAGGGTGATGATTTTGTGCAATGTTTGCCTATTACAGTCCAAATATTATTATTATTTTAAAGAATTGTTTATTTATGCATACAAGAACTGGGGTGTAGGCCAGAGGTGTGGGGTGGTGATAGAATTCACCAGAGACAGAGTGGGGAGCAGAGCAGACAGATCTACTGATATACACTGCTGAGGGGAAGAGCGGGTAAGGCAGGAGAGAAGGTCTGCTGTGCTATGTGGGAAGCTCCCTGGCTGGGGATCGAACTCATGCTGCAGTGCCTGTGGATAGCTTCACAGTGCTGAGACTTAACCCGCTGCACCCTGAGGGAGACCCCTACAGTCTAATTATTGACTAAACAAGAAGGGTATTTAGATTAGATTCCTCCTTACTTTAAAATGAATTATACTTAGTACTTCGTGTTGGGTGACAGCAAAAGAACATCACAAGACAGGCCTGGATAGTAGTCAGACATGTTGAGGAAATTGCTCCAACTCCTAATGAGGTTGTGGGTTACTAAACACTGTTGAACATAGACTTTGGCCCTGAAACACAACACAGTCGGCAGTCATTGAGTTACCCAGGCTTTGAGAATCCAGCTATTAAAATGTTTCCCTTTCGAAGTCCTTTATCAAAATCTTCACATCCACCTTTTTTAATGCCCTGTTAGATTTTCCATAGTACTATGAAGGAAGGAAAGCAGAGGGGGAGGTGGGGGAAGGAGCTATGTGGCTCAAAGAGCAGGGAATGGTCAATTTCAAAATCTTCAACCTCAATTCTTATCCTTTGTAGTTCCAAAGGCAGCAGCTGTGCCCTTCTGAAAGAAGTATGATGTGGATCCTTGTGCACCTAAAGGATTTTATGGCACATTTGGTACGTTTCTGTCATTTTCTTTTCAGACTGCTACTTTAAGGATGAAGATTCAATTTTACTTAAAAACTGCTTGGGCAAGATATCTGTAATAAGTGGTGGTGTTAAGCAGGTGTGTGCTGTTTCTCACCTCATTCTTTGCATTTGATACCATTGTTGGGTGATGTGCTAGTCTCAGTTTGAGCATCACTTGAGGAGAAGAGTTGTAAAAGCCTCAGGGGTGCTGTTTTCGGAAGGTGGAGCGTAACTGCTCTTGAGACTGGTGTGAAGACCCAGTCTATTTGTGTGGTGAGTGACAGTAACAAGGTGAAGAGCTCAGTTGTGGGTGGCCCTGCTCTGTGTAGTTGTGCAGGGACCTAATGTTCCCAGGACACTGCTCCAGTGCCAAGGGCACTGTCCTTGTCCGGTGGCTGAAGAAGACAAGCATGAGAATTCAGGAGTCCCCTTTAAGCAGGTGGGCTGAGTTGCGCATCCTTCTGCCCATATCCCATTGATGAGGGAGAATTCCGGTCATGCCTTGATGCAGATGGAGGAGGTGTGAGGTGACTCTAATTAGGTGGCTACCACATGGCTGGAGGAGAGGCAAGAACAGACTAGGTGTGCCAGAGATGACAGAGTTCTGTCTGTCTTTATTGAAGACAAAGCATCATTGATTTCCTTGTGTGTGCATGGCCTGGGTCAGACTCAGTAAATACTGTGGGGAATGTGTGATTCAAACACTATGAGCTTCTGACCTCAGATTCAAAACAGATGAATGGATCAGGAAGAAGTATATACACACAGTGGAATACTACTCAGTGTTCATAAGTGATATTCTCATGCCAGTGGGGCAACATGGATGCAGCTGGAAGGAACCATCCTAAGCAAAATAATTTAAATGGAAAAAGACAATCAATGGTGTCATTTATCTGTGGCATATAATGGAGCTGTACAAAGGGTGAGGATAAAGACAAAACCTTGCAAGCTGACGATCTAAGGCATACACAGGGGAGGGGACGGGGTTGAGATCAGCACAGTAGAGGGAAGAGCACACTGGACAATGGTGATGGTTCATGGGGGCTATGGGCTGGGAGGATTGGGGGAACTACACCTGAGGGGAGAAGTCAAATACTGCACAAAAGTGAACAATGATATAAGAAAATAAATTCAAAAGCAAAATAAATACTTGTCCCCTAACTGGCCCAATTTGAAAAATCTTACTGAAGTTTAATCACCAAGACCCAGACTCCCCTAGGTTATGTAGAGTCGATTGTCAGTGTTGCTACTCATGGCAGACTGATGGCAGGGCATCAGAGAGGCACTAATGCTGAGACACGCCATGATTCCCGCAGAAGGAGGAGTTGCTGATGTTTCCTCCTTACTAAGATGCATGTTACTATCTGAGAGGGTTAGATGTGGCAAGTGTGTGCTTCCTGCAACAGAAAAGATGAGGCAGTTATATAAAAAGGACTTGCAAAGCGAAACAAAAACGATGATTTATAAATGTTCACACAGGTTTCATTTATGTGCTGTGTTCTAGATAATAAATGGATATCAGTCATCTCACAAAAGATAGCATTCTTTTTTTCTGAAAACTTTGACAGGTTCCTTTAAACCCCATTTTGATGGTTCTTCTGGCAGAGATAGAGCTGCCTGCTCTGCTGTTCCGAAAGGACTTCTGGCATTACGTGGTGACATTAAGTTATTGTAGCATAAAGATGTGACTGACCTGGACTACACTAAAAGGACAAGAGATTGAAGATCAAAACGTATGATTCTTTTGAAGAAAATTAATTACTTCTTTTGTACTTTCTAAATAGCCAAATTATACATGACATGATAACTGGTCATCAAAACTTGCCTGTAGATCATATTTGAATATTAAGTAAGGGGTTCCGGTTTATTTAGTACTTGTTGGAGAGCCGCGTCTGATTGTAACTGCCTCATCACTGCCATAACTATATGTGACAAATTTGGGGAAAGTTAATGCAGGCAGCACTCACAAATTTTGGGGTTGGGGAGATGAGGCTCTCGATGTCTGCTCCCAACTCTGTGGGATAGCACCAGCACTCATTAGGTGTTCAAAAAGAGGTGCCTTGTGTTTATAAATAGGCTTATTCATTTTTTATTATTTAATTTATGTATTTTTATTTATACCCTTTACATTATTGGGTATTCCCTATAGGTTTCCCACAACCAAATCACCAGTGAACCTTCACCATAGTCTTGCATTCTTTTCTCCCCTGTTTTGGTCCCCTTCCTCCCCTGTAGAATGTCTCTTATTTATGGTTGCCTGCTAGTTTTTGTTTCTGTTTACGGTTTTTGTGTTATTTTCTCCTCCTGATCTCTTATTTGGCTCCCCTATAGTCCTCCTCTATGTGAAACCATTCAATATTTTTCTTTCTTCCTTCTGGCTTATTTGACTGAGCATGATCCCTTCTAACATACATAGGCAAAACACTACATGGCATACATCTTGGTAACATATTTCTTATCAGAGTAAATCAGGTATCGGTCAGCTACAGCAAACTATGGATCAGATAAATATATGAATTTACGAACAAGGAAAGGGTCTTTCTCCCCACCCTAGAGTCTGAGCAGCTGCTCCCTGTGGGAAGCGGTCCCACCATGGCTTCCTGCATCTGCAGCCTGTTCTCATCTCTCCCCAAGCACCTTCATATTCTGTGGAGGGAGTAAATTGGGGGCTTGCAGCAGGGGGACTTGTGGAAATGCCCCTTGGTGTTGTGATTGGAAAGTATAACAGGGAAGCGTGTTCAGAGCGTCACTGTCAGAATTATCGGTCTGTTCCCCTGACGACACGGTGCCAAGTCGTTCTGTGCCCCCGGGTCACAGAGGAGCCATTACGAGTGGGCCATGCAAGGACCCCGGTCCCCACTTCCCTGGTCTCAAACAGCACTGCCAAGTGGCTTTCGCAGTGCAGCTCCCCCACTACTAGAGTAACTGATTGAATTGCTCATCTCATCCTCATTCCATTGTTTTTGTGTCCATTTCCATGTTCCTGCTATTTACAGGATTCCTTTAGGGTCCTGTCGGCTTTGTTTAGGTGGCAACCTAAGAGCCGCACTTTAAAAATGTGCATATTCTCCTGACCAACCTGCATGCATGCTCTCTATTCACACCAGTCATGTGTAGGCTGGTGATTCATCATTACCCAATTCAGAAAAATCTAATGGGAAAAGCTTAAAATGGGGACCCACTCACTGAGGAGTTGGGTTCTCCAATTTGCAAAAAGATCTGTCTTTTTATTTAGTAACACAATGCTACCAGATTGAAGGACGGATTGGAAAGTGTGACCAATGAACCAATGAGATTTAATTTTTTTTCTTTATTTATGCAGATAAGAACTGGGGTGTAGGCCAGAGGTGCGGGGTGGGTGGTGTGAGATGACCCACCGGAGACCGAGTGAGGAGCAGAATAGGCGGATCTACTGAAATACACTGCTGAGGGGAGCAGCGAGAGGAGAGGAGAAGAGAGGAGACAGGAGAGGTCTGCTGTGGCATGTGGGTTAGCTACCTGGGGAGGGATTGAACTCATGCTGCAGTGGCTGAAGATAGCTTGATAGTGCTGACACTTTAACCCCTGTGCCACCAGAGAGGCACCTGAACCAGTCTTCTGGAGAGTTTATTTTTCCAAGTCAGTGTTGCACAAATTTGGAAAATATATTCGTGTGTGTGTGTGTGTGTGTGTGTGTGTGTGTGTCTGTGTGTGTGTCTGTGTGTGTGTGTCTGTGTGTGTGTGTCTGTATTTTGTGAGTTTCACAGAATTTATTATTCACAGGACCCTCTTAATTAAAAATAAGAAGAAATAAATTTAAGTATCTTGAAAGTATTTACATTTCATAGTTTTTACCCTTCTACTAATTTATACCAGTTTCCTATCAAAAGTAGACTTTCTTATTAACTACATTTTTGATTTTAGAAATAATTCTTTTTTAATTTCATTTTCATATAATGTTAGATTTTTGCAATTTGCTACTTGGACACTTACTTTTCTTACGAATGTAAATTAAGTTATTGCAATGTAGTCCAGATTGGAATCAAACTTTATTATCACATTGCAAGTTTTGTGACTCAGAGATGATTTTTCATCCTTTTTTTCTGACAGTGTTCACTTGTCCACGTTATGCTTTAAAAATAGTCAGTACTATTCGAGGAATAAATACAAATAACTATGAAGAAATGAAAAAAATAATATGCCCTCCCTAGCTGTTAGAGAAATTAGACTGTTTTTTCCTGGCCATAGGAGGAAATTTTTCATAATCAGAGATCATCAGTTCTTGTAAGACAAATGACCCTCCTGTAACTGTAAACTTTCTAGAGGGTACATGAGCACTTATATTCTTCAATATTTATACCTATGGATGGACACCTGGGGTGCTATCTTTAAAGAACCGTCAGAAATGGTGTCAAAGATCGAAGCTTGTTCCCAATGCATTATAGTATAGCAAATATAGAGCAAACATCTCTCAGAGTTGTTGAAGTGTGAGGAATATCAGCTTCTGCAGACTCCTCCCATGGACCAGCACTAGTTCAAGCAGAAAGAAGGAAAGGATAGAAGAGACATTCTCTGGCATGTTGCTTAAGAAGTCTTGCTCATCTTGGCAAGTTCCGCTGCTCTCCTTTGTTTATTCAGTAGGGGGATAAGGAATCCTACCGGCAACAACTGCCTTACGTGATGATGGGTTTGGCTCACTGCAGTTTAGCCTCTGCCTATGGTGCCATCCCTACTGATGCCAAGGCAGGCCCCCAGAAGAGAGGACCCTGACTCCTTCCCCTCCCCACTGACAGGTGACACTACCACATCACATGAGACCAAAAATTTCCTTTGAAAATCAATAAAGTGGCCAAAAAATGACATTAATATCAGAAGATGAGCTTCCATGACAAGAAAGTATAGTTTCTGTAGGATGAAAGGGGAAGTTGTCCTGTAAGGAAAGGTGGGTGAAGCATGATTATGAAGGAGGTAGTGCCTTGGACATTGAGGATGGTGGCCCGAGTCCCAGGGGACCCTAGACCTCCAGTAACCGGAGACCTGGGCTCCCTACATGGCAAAACCCTGTTTCTGGGCTTCCCATTTTGTTATGAATACTGTGGCCTTGAGATCTGACTTGGTAACCATAGGGGCTGTTACTTAGAATTCTCCTTTACTCTTAAAGCGGCAGAAACGTGGTAGTAAGAATGCCCACAGGGTCCTGGCATCTCCCTTGTGCCAGAATCATAAGGGCCATTTTCTCCTTTAGATGTGTCCAAGAAACCTCACGAGTGCCTGAGCGCCAGAGCCCCCTGTCATCCATAAGCGATCTGCTTCTCACTGGTCTCTGGCTCTGGGCAGCGGCGGGTTAATGCTCATGATATTGCTAGGCACCTTCACATCTTTGTTTTGGCCAAGGAATACCCACTGAAGGAAATTTCTATTTATTTTTCTGGTGTTCTTGATGTGTCTGGCCCTTCATCTGCAGGAGGAGGTAGGGCTTGCTTGTTGGGGACTCTGATTCTTCATCCAGTAGAGAATGGCTCATCTCACTGCTTCAGAAGCCCTCTGTCCTGCAAACTATTTTTATTTTGGGGGAGAGGTTTGGACCTCTTAAAATGTTTTCCTTCATGAGTAGGGGACACACATCTGACCCCGGCTTCGTTCTGTACCACAGGTGCTGTGGCTCGTGCCACCCCTGGCTACTCTCTCCTTCAGATGAGAAGTCACCCAGCCCCCGAGAAGCTGGCCAGACTCCACTGGTCGCCCTCTGGACCATGGTTGATCCCAGAAGCCAAAGGGCCTGCTGCTCTGAAAAGGTCAGCCTGGCAGTCTTCAAGAAGCACTTCACAGTCCTGAAGGAGCACAGCAAGAAGGCGTCCTGGAGATGGGCTCTCGGACTCTGTCAACCTCTTGTGCTCAGACTTCCCAAGCCAGGTTCAGAGCGTGATTCTTCTGCGTCTGCTGCAACAGATTGTTCGGGTGGTGTGGAGCTCTTCCTGGATCCCGGAGGCCTCGAACTCTTCAGGTTCATATTTGTGATACGGATGTGACTTCCCAGGTTACCTTCGAGGTGACTGGATTTAAAGGTCACCTTCCACTCAGGGAACTCTTTGATGTCCACATCCCCCTATGCTATCTGAGCTCTGCCCACTGGGGCCCTAACTTGAGGGCCATTGTTGCTTTGTTCTGTGTCTCAGGGGTGCATGGTCACTGATACTCTTCCTGTTGTGCTCGCTGTATAGGACCGGGCAATGGAGGACGCCCAGGCACCTAGCGGCAGCCCATGAGGTCTCTGACAGTTCTGTGTGCAGGCTCCGTGTGGGTGGTCTCTGTGTGAGTCTTCTGAGGGGTCTCAGTGTGGGTCTGGTCAGAGGCCCCTGTGCAGCTCAGTCAAGGATCTCTTTGAGGTTCTCTTTGGGTGTGTCAGTGGTGTCTATGGAAATCTGTCATGTGCTATTTGGGTCCCTGCCAGATTCCAAGAAATTGACTCAACTTCTGAGGTCTCACCTTGCCCCTGGAAGCCTTCCTTGGTGGCAAGGGAAGGCCACAAGGCTGTAAGTCCCTGCTGAGTTCCCCAGTCCCAGTCAGACTTTTCTGAGGTCTTTGCGAGGGACATCGCACTTCCCTGCTTGAGGGTTTTGCTTCATGGGAATTTGACCTAATTTGAGAGCTGCAGGTGGAAAGTCTGCTCTGGATGCTGGGGGTAGCCTGTGTAGGGACTTTAGGGGGCCAGGCAGAGTGGCTGGACACTTAATATCTCCTCCCTTCTGTGTTTGTAGAATGCAGTGAGATGCCTGGCCTGCTTCACCTCATTATCTCTGAGCAACACTGAGCCACCTCGCTTCCTTCCCCCGCTGACACTGTTCACTTTTCCACAATCAGATGGGGACTGCATGTAGGGTCATCTCGACTCCATTGCCAAGGGGGACCATCCCTCTTCTGGGGCAGGATGACATGGTCCTCAGCACCTCCACGCAATCCCACCACACCTCGCCTCATACCTTTAATCCTTGTCTCTGGGGAGAAAAGGAGTCCTCAAAAGGTGTCATCTAATCTCCCAAAGACATGGGACAAGGTTCTCCCATATCTGGGCTGAAGTCCAGCACCCTCTATCCAAACACTGTGCAGCTGTCTCCCTCACTTGCTGAAGCCTGAGAGGAACTTATGTCTCTGCACAATCCTCCCTTAAACAGCACTAGTTCAAGCAGAGAGAAAGCGGGGAAAATGACAAGTTCACCTGCTGGCCTGATTCTTAAGAAACACGCTCATCTTGGCAAGTTCTGCCTGCTTTCCTCCATTCTTTCAGTAGGGAAACTGAAATCTGAGGATGCACTGAGGACCCAGGTGAGGACAGGTGTGCCACACGGTGGTCAGCCTCCCTCCACGGGGCCATCCCATTGAAGTCGTAGCAGGCCCTCACAAGAGAGAACCTGACCCCTGCCTGTCCCCTCAGACAGGGGGAACCACCCCTTCTCAGGGGACCAAATCTGTATTTTGACAAACACATATTAGGCATTAAACAAATTTAATACACAGATGTCCTCACATGCCTGACCACTGTTCATCTGTGCACGGTACACATCTGTCCCTGGCAGAATGCTGCCCTGTCAGGATTGTAGGGAGAAGCATGCTCTGATGAACATAGTGCCTTGGGGAGTGAGGGTGGTGGCTAGAGACCCCCGACACCCTGGACCTGTGCTGGCAGGGTCAGGCTGGGGACCTGGGCTCCTTGTCTGGCACCTCCCTGCTTCTGCTCCCCGCTCTCCTGTTAGGGCAGCTGTGGCCCGGAGAGCTGCCTCAGTGAGCGAAGAGGCTGTTGACTCTCAAGACCCTTTGCTCTCAGTAGGAAAGAACTCTGTGGCAGGAAAATGCCTCCGCTCTGGGGCCTGGAGCATCTCAGAGGCAGGACGACCTTGGGGAAGGGCCATTTTCTCCTTCAGGATGAGTCCAAAGGAACCCATGAGAGCCAGAGCTTTAGCGCCCCCGTGGCCCATCAGTGACCTGCTTCCGGATGGTTTGTGGACATGGGCGGGGGGCACGCAGGCTTCTCAGTTTTGGGGGCATTCTCTGGCCCTTTGTCTTTTCCCAGGAAGACCCACTGCAGAAAGTCCCTCATGGCTTTCCTGACAGGACTTTGAGGTGCCCGTCCCTTCTGTGGGAGATGGCAGGGCTTGCTCCTCGGGGGCTCTCTTTGTGCAGGGGAGGGTGTCTCATCTCCCTGGCTTCAGAAGCTCTCCGTGCTGCCACCCTTAGCTGTTCTTGGGACCTCTTAGCGTGGTTTCCCTCACGATTGGGGCCCCAGGTCTGGCCTCGGATCCTTCTCTGGCTCCTCAGGCGCTGGCTTGAGCCGGCCCTGGCTCCTCTCTGCTTTGGATGAGAAGTCAGCCAGCCCCCAAGAAGGTGGCCGGTCTCCACTGCTCGCCCACCGTAAAATGGCTAATCCCTGAGAAGCCAAGGCGTCTGCTGCATGGAACACGTCAGCCTGGCAGTCTTGAAGAAGCCTGTCAGTGGCACAGTCCTGAAAGAGCACGGCGGGGACGCGGCCTGGAGACTGGTTCTGGGAACCCTGTCGCCCTCTGGTGCTCGAGCTTAACCACGCCTCCAAACGTGACTCTTGCATCTGTTGTAACAGACTTTTTAGGTGGTGTGGGGCTCTGCCTGGATTCTATGATGTGGATTGGGTACCTGAGTGACTTCTGCAGTGCCTCTATTTAATGGTTACTTCCCCACCAGGGACCTCTTTGATGTCTACATCATCCATTTGATCTTTGACCTCTGATGATGGGGACCCTAATGTGAGGTACACTGTTGCCACACTCTGGAAGGAGTCTGGGGACATGCGACCCTCACTCTCCTCCCTTGGCTCCTCTGTAGCCAACACTGAACTTGGGCTTAGCTCATGGCTGCCTCTCCCAACCCCCAGGACATTCCAGAGCCTGCCCACGCAGGGGCTTATGAAGGTCTGAGAAAGCGGCCTCCTTTCCCATGGCCGCTCTGAGGACGAGGCGCCTCTGAGGGACCGTGGCCATCACCAGGTTTGCTCCCTGCCACAGCCTGTGAAGGAAGTCTCCCAGGTGGGGATGGGGACTGACTTTGTTACTGTCAAGCTCTCCCCACAAGGGGCCAGGGGTGGGATGCCCAAGGTCCCCGATTCTCTCGCCTTTCGAGCTAGCCCCCAACACACAGGCGGCTGGGCTGGAAAGGACAGGCTGCAGAAGGGGCGAGGGTTAAACCTTTCTCAACCTGAGGCGACTGAGGACCTTGACTATTTTGAGGGGCAAGCACCACCTGTGCCTCACCCAAAGCCTCTTTCTGTGTGCATCCAGCACATCTCGAGAGAGTGGGCCGAGCACAGACAACTCCAGGCCGGCGTTCTTGTTGGGTTCCTGGCTGGTGGAGGAGACCAGATGTCCAGGCTCCCAGTGAGCCCTGGACTGTATGGGAAGGTACAAGGCACGGCCGGTCGCCCACCTGGAGCGATGACTTTCCAGGTCATCTGGATGGTCTGACCTTTTGGAATCTGCGTGAACTTCCTGACTAAATGGGCTCGCAGGATATTTTTTGTGTCATCTGCAGGTACATGTTTAAGGGCTTCATTATCCCTCTTTTTGACAATGACACTCAAGGTTGGGAGTTCCCAGACTGCAGGGACATGTTGGGGATTACTTTGCTGGGAGCTTCTTGCAATTTTCTGTGCACAACAGCTGAAGTCCTGCTTTCTGTTTGTATCTGCAAGAGGTGACATTGCAGGCTTTGAATGGTGTTTGACCAGAGGGTGGTGACCTATCCTGGGCCGCAGAGCTCAATATCCTGCAGTAGCCACTCTGCGCTGGTTGTGAAGTTGGTGAGATGGAAGAAAGGGTGAGATGTGGACCTGGGTCTCGCCCCGAGCCTGAGCTTCAGCCCATGATGGGTTCCAGAAGGAGTTAAGTGTGGGTGTTGAACCACAGGAGCTGGACCAAGAGTTGGCCATTGAAAGATGTGAAGCTACTTCTGCTACTTCCTGAATTGCACTGGTAAGACATTGCACAGATGTTCCAACAGGACAGAGGGAAGTTCTTCTGGGGCCCTGGAGACCCTGACAGGGGCCTTTAGGGACTGATCAGGGAGACCCCAAGGGAGCTGACCACACTTCCGTATGTGGTCCCCCCAAAATCTTAGGACACGGTGGCTTTCTAGCACCCAGCAGCTGCTCTGACCTGTCTTTCATGCTCCAGAATGGTGCGCAACCCGTGACATCCTCTTTCTCTCAGCGATTTGAACATATTCCCCAAAGTATTCAGCTGACATTCCGACTCCTCTGCCTCTTCTCTCTCCTTCCACACTTTCAGTTGCAATCTCTTGCGGATTAGGCTCTTCAGCAGCTCCCAGAGGTCAGGGCTGAATAAAATCAGGCTACCAGCCTCCACCTGTCAGTATGTAGTGTCTCACCAGGTTGGGGTCCCTGGTTGGGGGCTGCGAAGGGACTGGCATTCAGGATGTGATAGGAGTCTGAGAAACTCAAGTCTTGGGCAACTGTGGAATCCCACCAGGAGAGGGACGTAGGAGAGGTTGAGCGCCCTAGACCTGCAAACATTGACAGTTTCATGTCTTTTCTAATTTGGATTCCTTTTATGTTTATTTCTTGCCCAACTGCTCTGACTCGGACTGCCAATACCTTCTTGAATATCACTGAAGAGAGTGTACATACCTGTCTTGTTCCTTTTCTTAAGGGAAAATCAATGTTTTAAGGCTGAGCTGTGGGTCTCTATATGGACATATTATATTGATATATAATTTTCATTCCCAATTTATTATAAGCTTTATTAATAAATGGGTGTGGAATCTTTCTTGTCAAATGCTTTTTCATTGTCTATTGAAATGATCATGTGAATGTTACCCTTCTATTGAGTTGTGGTGGCTAATGGCATTGCTTGCATAACATATGTGAAACAACTTTGTAACTCTACAGTTAATTCCACTTGGTCATAATGGATGATTCCATTAATGGATTGCTGGTTTATATCCCAAGATTCTCTTGGGAACTTTTGCATCTAGATTCATCAGAGATATTGGCCTACAGTTTTCCATTCTGTACTGTCATTGTTCGGTTTTGTTCAAGGTAATGCTGGCCTTATAAAACATGACAAGGAAATTTCCTTACTGTTCAATAATTTTTTTGAAGGGTTTGAGGTTAGATCTTCTTCATAGTATGAAATGTTACATTTTGGAAAAAAAAAAAGTCAGTGGACCTTGAAGGGATTATGTTGAGTAAAACAAGACAAAAAGTGAAAGACAAATATCAAATACTTTATCTGTGCAATACACAGCTACAATAAATACACAAAACACTTCATGTGCATTGAAGAGTTGGAACAAATCTTGAACTTATCAAGAATATAATGGTTTCCTGAGAGAAAACGGTGGAGAGGGGAAGGCATGGGCCAGTTGCAGAGGTGTGGGCAGTGTGATTTCAGTTCAGAAAATCTGGAACTGAAAACTACAAAAACGGAGATGAAAAACTGGTTGGAGGGTGCAACAGAACATTTGAGATGTAGAAGAAAGAATCATCAGGCTTGAAGGTGGATTAATAGAAATGAAGCAATCTGAAAAGCAAAGAAAAAGGAGTTCAAATTGCCCAATGAGACATCATTAGGCACATCAACATTTATAGAATGAGAGTGTCATAAAGAAAGGAGAGAAAAGAAAGAAAAAATGTGTAAACTACAGACTGAAAACTTAAGAAATGTGATGAAAAGGATTAATCCACCAACAATGCTTACATCTATTAAGTTAAAAACCAAAAGATCCACTTATAGATTCACTGTCAAAATGTGGGAATACAAAGGCATAATTTTGAAAGTAGCAAGGGTAAAACTGTTCTTCATGTAGGGGGACCACTCAAGAATGATCAAACTTCTAATCAGGAACTTTGATGGGAAGAATGAGATAGTCAAAGCAGTACTGGCAATGTTACTCAACAAGAATAAATCAGAAGGGCTTCTGAACTGAAATGCTTGACCTTTATTTGAAAATACAGGATGTTTTAGAGGCTGTGTGTGTGGGGATGGGGGCATGCACACATGCATTTGAGTACAGAGTATTGCAATATTTTCAGTTTAATTGATTTCAGAAGCAAAAATTTTATAAACTTATGAAAAAAAAATATATATATATATGTCAGGTTTTAATATTTCAATTAAATGCCTTAAGCTTTAAAGTTTTGGACAATTTTCAATATTCTATTAGCCTCTCAGTTAAAGAGCGTGGAGATAAACTGAAAAAAGTTTTTAATTTTTTCTGAATATTCAGAAATTTAAAGGAAATTTATACTCTGTGTTTGGGTCAATGAAAGGACAAACACATTATCTGGGAAAGTTGGCAATTCGGACAGACAATGTCCTAAGAGTATAGTTCCCTCAGACATAAGTCCCTGCCAGCTTCCAAGACCAACCACGCCTCACCTCTAACTTCCGCCCACTCACCAGGACCCATATTTTCCTCACGTTCTGTTAGTTGAGAGTCATACCTGAGGGCCTCTGAGCCATCACAAGCTTCTCTTCCTCTGGAGTGCCGCTCCCCCCATCCACCTACTACTTCACCTAGTGCCTCAGCACCCCCTGGTTCAGAGGCCTGGCCTCCATCTCTGATGGCCTCCGCTGGCCGCCCATCTAAAGACTCCAGCCCGACTCTGCCTCAGTGTGACTCCTTGGCACTGCCAAAGAGCACAGCCCCAAACTCTTCTACAAATAGCCCTTGGCCACCTTCTCCCATCCAAACCATCTAGGCCTAGGACTCTCAACCCGTCCGCTTTGGTTCCTGTCCTGGTGTGATTCGAGAGATGCCAAATCCTTGAGCCTCTCAGACTCATCACATCCTGAGTTCTGGCGAGGGTCCCATCCCAGCCCCCCACCGGAGGCCCCATTCTGGAGAGATGCTAGAAACCGACAGGTGGAGGCTGGTAGCCCGACTTTCATCAGCCCTGACCTTGGGAATCTGCTGGAGAGGCTAATCCAGAAGAGAGTGCAGCTGAAACTGTGGAAGGAGAGAGAAAAGGCAGAGGGGTCGGAGAGCCACCTATATTCTTTGGGAAATAGGTTGATATCACTGGGTGACAAAGAGAATGTCATGGGTTGCCCACCATTCTGGAGCATGAAAGACAGGTCAGAGAAGCTGCTGGGTGCCAGAAAGCTGCCATGTCCTGAGATGTTGGGGTCTCCTTACAGAAGAATTACAGACAGCTCCCTTGGGGTCTCCCCTGTCTGCAGAGTGAGTCTCTCAAGGGCCCTCTCAGGGTCTCTGGGTCCCCAAAGGAAATTCCCTCTCTCCTGTTGGGACAACTGTGCAATGCCTTACCTGTGCAAATTCAAGAGGTAGCAGAAGCAGGTTCTTGTCATTCACTAGCACAGCCCTTGGTCAAATCCCCTGTGGCCCAACGCCCACACTTAACTACTTCTGGAACCTGGGCTTCTGGGCTGCACCTCAGGCTCAGGTCGAGACCCAGGTCCACATCTCACCCTCTCTTCCACTCCCATCAACTTCACCACAGCCCGGAGCAGCTACTGTGGGGTATTGAGCCCTGAGGCCCAGGTTAGATCACCATCCTCCATGCTAAGGGCCATTCAGAACTTGCAATGTCACTTCTTGCAGAAGCAGCTGGAAAGCAGGACTTCAGCCCCTGTGCACAAAACTCACAAGAAGCCCCCAGCAATGAAACACTCAACATCTCCCAGGATTCTGGGGCCTCCCAGGCCCAAAGGTCATTGCCAAAAAGAAGGATGAGGCCCTTAACCAGGTGCAGAAGTACACAAAATATCCAGCGAGCCAATTTGGTCAGGAAGTACAGGCAGATTCCAAAAGGTCAGAACCCCCTGGATGGTCATCGCTCCAGGCAGGCAACCGGCCATGCCTTGTACCTTCCCAGACAATCCAGGGCTCACTGGGAGCCTGCACATCTGGTCTCCTCCACTGGCCAGGAACCCGACGAGAACGCCGGCCTGGAGTTCTCTGTGCTCGGCCTGCTCTCTCAAAATGAGCTGGACGCACACATAAGGAGGCTTTGCGTGAGGCACAGGTGGTGCTTGCCCCTCAACATACTCAAGGTCCTCAATCGCCTCAGGTTGAGAAAGGTTCAACCCTCGCCCCTTCCGCAGCCTGTTCTTTCCAGCTCAGCTGCCTGTGTACTGGGGCTGGCTCAAAAGGGGAGGGAATGAAGACCTGGTGCTCGCAACCCACCCCCAGACCCTTGGAGGAGAGCCTGACAGTAACAAAGTCAGTCCCCACCCCCACCCAGGAGACTTCCATCGCAACCTCCTCACTATCAGGGAGGAATCCCGGAGGGCTGTGGCAGGGAGCAACCCTGGTGATGACCACGGGGCCTCAGAGGCCCCTCTTCCTGAATGGGAAAGGAGGCCGCTTCCTGAGACCTTCACACGCCCCTTGGTGGGCAGGCTCTGGAATGCCCTGAGGGTTGAGAGAGGCAGCCAGGATCTGAGCCCAAGTTCCAATAATGGCCACAGAGGAGCCAAGTGAGGAGAGTGAGGAACATACCTTCCCAGACTCCTAACCAGAGCGAGGACCTCACTTTAGAGCCTCTATGTGCAGAGGTCAAACAGCAAATGGAGGACGGAGAGTTGACAGAGGTCCCTGCTGGGGAAGAAACCTTTACATCAAGTCACCTTATAAGTCACCCTAGTTCCCACCTCCACACCATGGGATCCAGGCAGAGCCCCACACCACCAAACATGTCTGCTAAGGCAGATGCAGAAGAGTCAAGTTTAGAGGTGTGGTTAGGGAAGCTCGAACACCAGAGGGCGACAGGGTCCCAGAACTAGTCTCCAGTCCCCGTCCCTGCCATGCTCCTTCAGGACTGTGCCACCGACAGGCTTCTTCGAGACTGCCGGGCTGACGTGTTCCGTGCAGCAGATGCTTTGGCTTCTCAGGGATTAGCCATTTTACGGTGGGCGAGCAGTGGAGACCGGCCAGCTTCTTGGGGGCTGGCTGACTTCTCATCCAAAGCAGGGAGGAGCCAGGGCCGGCTCGAGCCCCAGCGCCTGAGGAGCCAGAGAAGGAGCCGGGGCCAGACGTGGGCCCCCAATCGTGAGAGAAACCACGCCAAGAGGTCCCAAGAAGAACAGCTAAGGGTGGCAGCACGGAGGGCTTCTGAAGCCAGGGAGATGAGACACCCTCTCCTGGACGAGGGCAGAGAGCCCCCGAGGAGCAAGCCCTGCCATCTCCCACAGAAGGGACGGGCACCTTAAGAAAGTCCTGTCAGGAAAGCCATGAGGGGCTTTCTGCAGTGGGTCTTCCCGGGCAAAGACAAAGGGCCAGAGCATGCCCCCCAAACTGAGAAGACTGTGTGCCCCCCGCCCAGGGTGGCAGACCATCTGGAAGCATGTCACTGATGGGTCACGGGGGTGCTAAAGCTGTGGCCCTCATGGCGGCCGTTGGACACATCCTGAAGGAGAAAATGGCCCTTCACCAAGGTCATCGCCCTCTGAGAAACTCCAGGGCCCAGAGCGGGTCGTATCTTGTGCCAGGGTGCTGTCCTGTCAGTGCAACGGAGACTGAGGAGCAACAATCCCTGTGCTCACCAAGGCAGCTCTCAGGGCCACAGCTGCCCTAACAGGAGTGGGGGGAGCAGAAACAGGGAACTGTCACCCAAGGAGCCCAGGTCCCCAGCCAGACCCTGCCAGCACAGGTCCAGCATGCCTGGGGCCTCAGGCCACCACCCCCACTGCCCAAGGCACTGTGTTCATCCAAATTATTATTCTCCCAGCATTCCGGATGCGACAGCATCCCTCCAGAGACAGATGCGTTCCATGCGCAGAAGAATGGTGCTTCAGCATATGAGCACATCTGTGTATTAAAGTTCTTTTGACAGCTCAATATTTGTTTGTCAACATACATTTTTGGTCTCCTGAGAAAGGGTGGTGGCCACTGTGTTTGGGGAGGGATCAGTTTGCCTTTTCTGAGGACCCGCTTTGACTTCAATGGGATGGCACCGTGGAGGGAGGCTGACTGCTGTGCAGCACACCTGTCCTCATCCTGGGCCCCCTCACTGAACCCGAGGATTTCACTCACCCTTCTGGAAAAAAAAAAAGGAAATAGGCAGAACTTGCCAAGATGAACAAGACTCCTTAAGACTAATGCCAGAGTCTACCTCAGCCATTGTCTCCTGCTTTCTTGCTGCTTGAACTTGGGCTATTCTAGCGGATGGGTGTGCAGACGCTGAAATTCTTCTCAGGCCTCAACCAGTGTGGGAGATGGCTGCACAGAGTCGGGGTGGACGGTGCTGACCCTGAGCCCAGAACTGGGGATCATCATCCCCCATGTCTCTGTGAGAACAGATGACACCTGGCTGAGTCTGTTTTCTCTCTCTGATGCAAGGATTTGGGGTTTGAAGTGGGGGGGTGTGTCGGGAGTTGCTGAGAAATGTCTTCACCTTTCCCAGAGGAGGTTCTGATCCTCTTGGGCAATGGAGCAGGTGAGGCTGTGCACTCTCCCCCTCTGCCTGTGTGACACTGGGAACAGAGCAGGAGGTGGTGCAGGAAGCAAGATAGCCCAGGGTTGACCGGAAACAGTAGGGTTACCCAGCCCAGCATCCCACTACCTGCTACAAGCAGAGCAGGAAGGAGACACTAGGGGTCAGTGACTATCATGCCCTCAAGGTGCCCACACAGGCCAACAGCAGAGCCCAGACCAGAAGAGCCACCTGCCGCTCCTCAGAGCAAGTCAGGTTCCCAGGGGAGCGGAGCGCTCAGGCAGAAAGGTTCAAGTCCCTCTCAAGGGATCTCTAAGAAGTCTGAAAGGGACTGGGGAGCTCACACCCCAGTGCCCAGGAGGCACTCACGACCTTGGTGTCACTCGCCACCAAGGACGGCTCCCAGAGGACAGGAGAGGTTTTTGTGGCTGGGATCCTGTGGCAAGTGTCTCTGGGCTTCCAGCCTCTTGCCTGAGAGCCTAGCGTGGAAATTGACCCTCAGTCAGGACTGTTACCAGCAGGCCTCAGGGACCTGTCCAATCCGGTGCAGGTGAGCTTGAGCCCCGCGCTGCTGCTGCACTGGCCCCGCTCGCCTCCTTATGCGTGTGGCCTGGGTGCTGGAAACACAGAGGATGTTTCTGCATGTGTCTTATCATGCGGGAGGGGGGCCCATCTCAGGGCGTCACTCCCCAGCTGGGGGTCCCCTCGTGGAGGTTCCTCATCCCATACGTGGGCACACCCTGCCCCCAGCACTGTCAGTGACCCTGACGTGGGACCTGACCCAGGACACAGGGCAGAGAGGACACAGACCAGCTCTGGCCAGTTTCTCCCTGAAGCCAGTGTCTGGGCCCCTCCCGGGGCGGAGACCCTCACAGAGACCCGAACAGACACAGCCCAGCCCTCTCCCAGACCGGCACAGATTCCCTGATAGCAGTTTCCCGCCCACAGACCTCCTACACAGAGCCCGCCACAGAGCAAGTGCAGACCTTGTCGAGGTGCCTGAGTGTCCTCTATTGGCAGGTCCTTCACAGAGGGTCCACTCAGCCAGCTGGCAGCACAGGAGGAGTAAAGTGACTGTGCCCCCTGCCCCCGCCTGCACCCCCTCCCCCAGACATTAAGACACCCAGACCTCATAGATTTTGCCCCACCTGGCACTCCCCACTTGGGGCCATGCTCATCAATTGTTGTCCTTTTGTCATACATAGCCTCTGAATAGAAGGATTATGT
>PVIJ01021237.1:0-18981 GCA_004024925.1 Scalopus aquaticus | reverse complement strand
TTGTTGTTGAGTTGTGTGAGTTCCTTGTAAATTTTTGTTATCAGTCCTTTATCAGATGTATTGTGTGCAAAGATCTTTTCCCAGTTGGTAGGGTGTCTGTTACTTTTGGTTAATGTCTCTTTTGCTGTACAGAAAGCTTTTTATTTTGATATAATCCCATCTGTTTATATTGTCTTTCACTTCGCTTTGAGGGATGTGCCTTTCAAGATTTTGCTGAGATGTATGTCGCATAGAGTTTTGCCTATATTTTCTTCTATACATTTTATGGTTTCAGGTCTTACATCCAGGTCTTTTATCCATTTTGAGTTGACTTTTGTGCAGGGTGTGAGGTAGTAGTCTAGCTTCATTTTGCAAAATGAAATTCTTAAGAGAAGGGATGAGGGCAAGTGTGCACAGAGCTAGGTGGGATTAGTTTATCCAAGACATTTTTATTAAGAACAAGCCAGATGAAGCTTTTCTGCCAGTAATGGGGATTCAGCAGTGAACATGAGACACAGTGAATTCTTGAAGTTTAGCCTTATGTTAAAACAGGAGCTAGTAGCCAAATAGTCATTTGTAGTCGTCTCTCAGATTTTTCAGTGATGCTTATGACAATGTCACAAAGAAATTTGGTTGTCGTGAGAAGTTTGTATATGATGAACATTAAGAAAGACTTCTCAGAGGAAGTATGGTTTAGCTTTGATTAGAAGTAAGGATAGGAATTGGCCTAATTAAGGGAGAAGTGGAGAGCCTTCTTATCTGCAGAGGGAGGAGCTTTGTGTAGAAAGGAGAAGACCTTTGAAGAATCAAAATTTTAGTGTGTCTGGTGCATGGTGAGCTTAGAAGGAGAGTGAAACAAGATATGCCAGAACATTTAGACCATGAAAACAATGAAAGAATGCAACAAGGCTTCCAATAGAGGATGATATGACATTCATTGTAAAAAGTTTAGTCCATCTACCTTGTGGAAAATGGATTGTAGGATGGAAAGAGATGAAACAGGATTAACAGTTGGGAAGAGTTACAGTTTTCAGGTATCAGATATAGGAAATTATCCTGTGGGGTTTGTGGAGAACATGGGAAGAAGAGGTTTGATAAATACAATTATTGATGAGGTGGAATCAATTGAGTGATTAGATGCTGGTGATTATGGAAATGGGAAAAACAAATTGGCTTCTGAGATTTAGCTTGAGTTTCAGGAAAGGTGGTAGTGCTATTTATTAACCGGTGAAAAAAGTTAAGAGGGATTAGTTTTAAGAACAAAATAATGAGTTAAACCAAGTATAATTCTGGAAGCACAGGAGAAATAAGAAATCACTCCATGAGTGATAGAAGGAAATGACATATGAAGGCAGAAAGAAGACCTTCAGTAAATGCTTGCAGGGGCATGAAAAGAGCGGAAAAATATACTGAAATGGAGAAAGTTCAAAGACAGTATCAAAGGAAAGGCAAATATATTTGTATTCAAACCATTGTGCCTAAGAGGACTGTGGATTAAAGATCAGGTTAGATGCCTTTGCTCATGGCTCATATGGGCACACAGAGGAAGAAGGCACCTCTTCTAATTGGACATCTCAAGAGATTCAATAGTGGCAAAAACCAAAGACAGCAAAATACTGCTCTTGAACGTTTAGTTCTGTCCAAATATTGGGATAGGGAAAAGGGTTATAAAAGTGGGGAGAAGGGCCCCAGATATCAGAAATCCTATAAGATCTGGTTTGACAAGGACAATGGCATCAGTAATAGGAACAATACAATCACCTTCATTGTTCTTTTAATATGTGCTCACGAAGCAGTTACTACGTTCAGTCTCATTTAATTCATGCCATCACTTTATGAGATAAGTATATTTTCAAACCTACATTTGCAATTAGAAAATAGAACTCAGAGATATAGTCAACTCCTCAAATACCAAGCAACTAAGAGTGGCAGAGACAAAATACCTAGATTTCATTAATTTTAGAAACCTGTGTTTTACTGCTAATCACTCCAAAGCACTTCTGGCCTAAAGAAACACACACACACACATGCACATGCACATGCACGCGCACGTGCACACGCACACACACATAAAATCTATCTATCTATCTATCTATCTATCTATCTATCTATCTATCTATCTTCTATCTATCCATATATATTATATAGATAGAAATCACCAGAGACATATATATCTCATGACTTGTATGTGTTTCGGGAAGAATCTGGAGATGCCTCAGAGTGTCCCATACACCAACCTTCTACAATAGATCCACCTGGGGTCCCATTTTAGTGGAAGAAGCTGATTAGTGATAAAGGATACATAAGGTCTGTACAAAAGAATAGGGAAGAATTGAAACCTTCCCATTCCCTTGCCCCCAATTCTGCCATGATATCTGAATTCAAATGCAATGCCTTGTGAGTGTTTTGGTTATATTTTCTGAATCTCAATTCTTTGTCCAGACAGCTCTCTCCCCACCATCCCACATGCCTTCCAAGAAGCGGTAGTGTTGGGATATGAACTCAGGTCTCATAGAGTGTCAGGAAGCATAGGCTTTCCTACACACTGTATAGCACTTTGTGAGGCTGGGGATGGCAGAAGAAGACAAGGATGGGGACAGGAGAGGGGTCTTTTAGCTTAAACAGCTGGAAGACAGTGGCTTCCATGAAGGATTGTAACGAAAACTAGAAAGTCTAGAACTTCTCCTGGACTCCACTGGCCACAGAGGGTAAATGATCTCAGTGCCTTCTTCCTCCATGGAAATTTAGCTTATGGAATATATCACAGGATTGTCAAGAATTATTGTTTTGTGGCCTCAGTGATTTCATTGTTAAAATCTCTGCACCAAAGTACAGGATAGTAATTATGGGAGAGAAAATGTGTTTTACCAAGTTTAACTCAATTTAACATTGTGTCTTAACAAATCTTGAGTTTCAAACCAATGCCACTCATTGGGGATTCAAATTCACATGTCTTTGCAACACTCAGCTTCCTGCCACTACAGAAAAGGGCTTTAAAAGACTTACAAGACTTCATAGACTTCAAATAAGTCTTACGAAACAACATGTTCACGTGTTAAGTGTAAATGAGTCAGAAACATAAGGATTAAATTTCCCTTAAAATACACAGGGGTTTGAAAATGAAGGGAAAAATGCTGAGGGCAAAACGTGTTTTGGATTTTGGCAAACCCAAAGCATTTGAAAAAAATGGTTTGATGTTTGATGAACCCTAAACACAGCAGAGTTTGCTCATCTCTCATTGTAATGAAGACCAATAGACCATTTTTGTGTGAAAATGCAGAATCCCACTGGAACTGCCTGTGGACCCCTTACTACTGTAGATCTTGACTGATTCTCATTTCACTAATTCATAAACTTCCTTACTCACACGATGGTTGGTGGTCTCCCCCACACGAGTTCTCAGCAAAGACATAATAAGAGAATACTGGAGAAGACGTCTGGGATTACTAAGACTTCATTAGTTTTATAAAATGCACTTCAGGGCATAACCACTGTACAATAAAACATTAACATAAATCATTAAAATAGAACCATGCCTTGTCAAGATAAATAAGAGGAGTGTGTTTTATGTGGCATTGTCCTTATTTCTTTAAATCGGTTTGTTCACTTGCTAATTTGCAAAATTGAACAATCAGACATTCTGTGGTATGAATTGAAGCAGTGAGATTTCTCCATTCATAGATTTCCCATCAATACTCCCATTCCCATTGAAGTTTCTAAAGTCATCAAGATGGGAACAGTCTGATGGATGCTTAAAGGGTAAAGCAAAAATATGAGGTAGAAAAAAGCACAATCTTAATTTTCTTCCTGAAGTGCTTTCTGAGGTTCTATGTGAGATCAGAAATCAAAGGTCACTTTTGTCCCTTCAGCCTTAGATCTCTCATTTTGTGCAAATAGTGACTCCTTCATTCAGACTTTTCACTAAATTGTGTGGGCGGGCCTTTAATTTGAAATTACTTTTTTCTTCTGATGCCCTGGCAACCAGATTCTTGTGACAATTATTCGTTTTTTAAGATTCTTTCATAATGTGTATCAAGAAGTGTTTAAAGACAGGTTGCTATAAAAATAACAAGGCACCATGGGCTGAGGGAGTGCCATGTTTAGGCTTAAGCCAGTGGTTAGCCTATTGCACACTCTACACACGATCATCTCCATTCTGTACATGAGAAAATGGTGGTTCAGTGGGTTAAGTCAGGAAGGCAGAGCTGATAGTTCAACCATTCATTTCTTTTGCTAAACATTTATTAAACAATTGATTGAGGGCAGGCATTATTCTAGGTGACAGTGGTATAATGACGAATAAGATACCAAACTCCCTCACAGGATTTACATTCTAGATGGAAGAAGACTTTTCTGACCAAGACTTTTCTTTTCTTTTTTTTTTTTAAGATTTATTTATTTATACATACAAGCTGGGGTACAGACCAGAGGTGTGGGGGGGCGAGAGTGTCCACCAGAGACAGAGTGGGGAGCAGAACAGGCAGATCAGAAATACACTGCTGAGGGGAGCAGCGGGCGAGACAGGAGAGGTCTGCCGCACCATGTGGGATTCTCCCTGGCTGGGCGTGGAACTCGCATTGCGCGCTGCCGACAGCTCCACAGCCCAGCGCGTAATTGCTGCACCACCAGGGAGGCCACCAAGACTTTTCTTGATGACTGTTCACAGTCCTCATAGTTTTTAAGTATAGAGGTTCAGAAATAAGAAATTATATTGTTTTCTCTATCATTTAAGTCATGTGAGTGTGATTATAGAACAAGGGTGATCATGAGATATTCTTCAAATCAAGAAAAGCTGCCAAAGTGGAAAAGGAAACCCTGTATGCCAGCAGTTGTTCTTTCTACTTTGCAATTAGTTTGCTCTAAATTTAAATCCATTGCTAAATATATTGATATGGACCTTGACCTTGAGATTTTAAGAATTATTTTGTGGGTCTGGAGGATAGTCTCTCCTCCCTTACATAACCATTGAAAAAGAGCTTTGCTTTCTCTCTGTTAGCAAGCTCTTGCAGGAGTCCTTATGATTTTCTTAACTGGCTGATTTGAAATTTTATTGATCTGAGGGAAAATTGTTATTAATTTCTTTTAACCCATAATGCATCAAGTTGAAGACGTGAACTGCTTATTTTAAACTTTACAGGTATAAAAATTGGGGGATGGGAAAGAATCTAGACCAATCTCCTCATTTTTCAGAAACTGGGAAACCAAGGTTAGAGTTTTAAAATACACACAGCCCCCCATCAAGGCAGGCTGGTCTAAATCTCATGAAAGAAGCAGTACCAATTTTTCTTAGATTAAGCTTTTTTGATGATTCACATGTCCTTTGGTGGAGACATTCTCGGCCCTCAGATTTAGATAATGTTTTCTAGAAACCTGATTCTGTGTTCATGGGAGTCAAGCACCTTTCCCAAGCAGTATGTAAAATCCATGAGTTCACATTCCCATGCCCACCTCTGCTTACAACTTCCAGCTGCTCCCATGTTGGTTCTGTTTGTTGTTGGTCATATCATCCTTCACTTTATGTTCATGTTCCATGGTGTATTGACCTGCACTTGGATCTTAGAGATTTCACTTAATCCTACCATCCCCAACACAGAAAACAACTCAAGCAAACAAAACCCATTTATACTTATCAGATTTAACAGAGGTTTGGATATGACAGAGAGGATTTGACATGTAACATCTTAACATTGACTATTGAACATCCTTTCTCATAAAATTATCCTTGTTCCTTTTAGCAAGGAAGGCTTGATCTCCAGCCATGTTGCTCCAACAGCTGTTTCTTTCTCTTCCTACTCCTGCTTCCTTTTCTCTCTTTCCTTTCAGGAACAAAAACCAAGTTCTTCTGTGTTCTCTAGTGGTGTTTTAATTGAGGTACATTTCATGCACCATAAAAAAGACATTTAAATGTGTGGAGTTCAGTGTTTTTTCAGTATATTCACAAAGTTGTACGACAATCATTGCTACTTAACTCCATAATATTTTCATAACTTCAACAGGGAACCCCACACTCATTACCAGTCTTCATTTCTCTACCCCTGACCCTTGGCAACCATTAACTATTTTTCTGTTTTTTTTTTATTTACCTATTCTGAGCATTTTATATAAATGGAGTCATGCAAAATATGGTTATTTGGGTATGGCTTCTTTCACTTAGCATAATATTTTCAAGATCTAGTCAAGTTGTGTTAGTCCTCCTTTCCTTTGTATGAATGAACCATGTTCCATTGTATGCATATACTTCATTTGTTAATCCATTCACCAGTTGATGAACACTGAGTTTGTTTCCAACATTTGGATATTGTGAATAATGTGACTATAAACATTTGTCTAAAAATTTGTATGTACATATATTTTCAGTTATCTTGGGTATATAATGCAGAGTGGAATTGCTGGGTCAAATGGTAAATCAGTGTTTCTGAGAAGTTGCCATATTGTTTCCCAAAGTGACTGCACCATCTTACACTACTGTCAGAAATTCATGAAGGTTCCGAATTTTTCACAGCATGCCCATACATTTATTTTTATTATTACCATCATCTTAGTACATGTTATGGGGTATTTCATTGTGCTTTTGATTTCCATTTCCCTAATGGCTAGTGATAGAATATCTTTTCATATGCCTATTGACATTTGTATATCTTTTAAAATGTCTATTAAAACCTTTATAGGTTTTTATTTTTTAGTTAAATTATTTATATTTTTTATTGTCAAGCTGTAATAGTTCTAATATGTTCTGATCATTAGACCTTTATCAGATATAATATTTGTAGGTGTATATTTTTTTCCACTTTGTGGATGGTCATTTCACCTTCGTGACAGTGTCCTTTGAAGCCTGAACATTTTCAGTTTTATTGTAGCCAAATTTATCTATTTATTTTGAATTCTTTGCTTTTAGTATCATATTTGAGAAGTTACTATTGCCTAATTCAAGTTTATGAAAATTTATGCCTAAGTTTTCTTATAAGATCTTTATAGTTCTAGTTTTAGTATAGTTTTATTCAGGTCTTTGATCTACTTTGAATTAACTTCTGAACACAGTGTGATGTAGAGCTCTAACTTGTGTATAGTGTATATTCAGCTGTACCAGCACCATTTGTTGAGAAAACTATTCTTTCCCCATAAAATTGCCTTGGCACCCTTGTTGAAAACCATTAGATATTTAAATGTATAGATTTGCCCCTGTGCTTTTAGGCAGAGCAATTCTGAAATCTCCAGCCCTCATCTCCAAACTCAGCTCTGTATATTTCTTTGCACATCCAAGGATTTAACTGAAGTATAAAAATACTGCTCACAAGTGTGCCTTGGATTAAAGACTTGATGAGAATTAACCTCTAACCTAGTGGGACTGGTGAATGAAGAGGAAGGATGACTTGTCCAACTGGTTACACAAGTTTGAACAATAACATGTAGGAGCTGAGGGGGTGATCAGACAGCCACACTAGTTGTGTGATTAGGGGCCATAATTTCTCTGAGCCTCAGTTTTGTTTTCTGTGGTATATTCTCATATATTTCTGTAGTATATTCTCATATATTTCTCATATATCACTCCTTCTCAGAGTTTCTCAGGAAATGTATGTTTTCCTGAACTTGTATGTCATGAAAAATTAGTTGAGAAGTCAGGAAAACAGAGCAAACTATTATAATCTCCTGAAGAATTAAAGCTTGAAGATCAACACAGAAATGTTATAAGCCTCAAGATAGCTACTGACATCACTTGAAAGCAAGAACAGGAACTGCTGACACTCACAGGAAAGTTAAGATAGGAATATCCAAAATTGTGATAGGACCATGTAAGAGAAAAGCAGACACAATCTAATCCTGCTCAGTCCAATACCATGTATTTTGTTATAGAATACTTAAATGCAGCTAGTATGAATTGAGATGTGCTATCCGTGTAAAATACATTTTGTTTTAAAGACTTAGCATGGAAAAAAATTGAAATCTGTTTAATAATTCTTGCTTTGATTTTATATTGAATGGCTGATTTTTGTTTATTGAGTTAAATAACACACTAACTCGGTTTTGCCTGGTTCCTTTTCTTTTTTAATGTATATCCTAGAAAATTTAAATCATATAGGTGTCCAACATTCATAGCTTGGTTAGGCAACATTCTAACATGACTCCAAGTTTCCAGAACCCTGGTATACACACGATTTCTCCCAGTTCAGACATTAACCTAGGTGCTGCTGTGAAGGAATTCTGGAGACGTAATTAAGGCCTCAAGTATGCTGACCTTAAGATAGGAAGATATCCAAGTGAACCTGACCTAATCACAAGTGCACTTTAAAAGCAGATAGTTATTCTCTGACTGGTCACAGAAGGGGAAGGCAGAGAAACATACTCCAGCTGGGCTGGAAGAAGGAAAATCATCCCGGCTCTGAATGGCCTATGGGACTACAAGTCAAAGAACTGCAGATGGCTTCTCAGAACTGAGAGGGTCCCTGGCCAATAGCTAGCAGGAAAGTGGGGACCTCAGTCCTAAAACCACAAGGAAATAAATTCTTCTAACAACCTGTGGTCTTGGAGAGGGCCCTAAGACATCCAGTGAGAACTGTGACCTCAACTGATATTTAGATTTTGGTCCAATGGATTTCACCTACAGAAACTGAGATAATAGATTTTTGCTGTGGTAATTTGTTACACAGCAATAGGAAGCTACAGAACCTAGTTATAGGAGTTTGTTTATGGCCTTCTCCCATGACTAATGGTGAGTTGTTCTTGTGAATCAAATAAATATCAACAAGTTTGTATACATAGTATACTTTATACAAAGCCTATGATTTGTATAAAGAAATATCATGTTTGGAAATAAGTCCATAAATGAGCAATTTTGACATATAATTCTGCATAAAACCATTTATCTTCCTAAAATAATTGGAAATATAATTAAAGCCTTTTGTTTTTAGCATTATTCAATAAATTTTGTGGCATTTAACAGTTTCCAAATATTTATTCTAGTATAGTTCTTTGTAAATAATACTACAATACTGAAAAATAAAATAACAATCACTACTTAAATACTATTTTTCCTTTGGTAAATACAACTAAAACAGAGTGATGTATGATTTCAGGAATTTACCAGAATTCCTGGAAATTCTGATTTCTTGTTTCTGATTTCTAAAGATTAACATCTGTTGGGAATTTAGAAACACTGTTCAGTGTTGCTATAAGGTTTAAACAGGCTAATGAACACAAAGGTCTTAGGCCAGTGCCTGGAGTATAGGAACTGCCCAAACCATGGCAGTCACTGTTAGTAACTAGCCTTAGACATATAAAAAACATCAAGTTGACTAGGAGCATTTATGGATTTAACTAGCTGAATTTTAATCTAACTTATATATTTAATTTGTTTCAATTACATGTATTTGTATATGTAAATTTAAATATAAAAATATATTTATATACTTAAATTTACATGTCATCAATGAAAGGGGACATGTATGTTCTTTGGTCTGTGGGAGCTACTTTCCCTCATTAGATTATGAGATTCTGTGGCAAAACAAATGAAGTTTTATTGTTTGTTTATTTTTTCATAGCATTCAAGACAAAAATGTCATTTCATTGGAAAGCATCTAATAATGATAATATTGATCCAAATGATGGTTAATGGTAGATGGGGAACTATTAATTTAACAGATGGTGAACCTCTTTTTCTGTTAGGTCAAGATTTTTAGTATGAAGCCTCCATTTTCTGTGTAACTTTGAATAAGTTGCTTTTCCTCTCCAGTCATTAAATCTCTGCTTTTCTCAGACACAGCTTCTGCCATCAATCACTGTATCCTAATACAAATGAGAACTTGAAGAGGATGTAAATTGATAGATTAGAGATACCTCAGCGTATTTTACTCCTTGTTTTTAGAAGTAATACAGTTGTCATATTTCATGAACAAGTGATGGGATTCAAAGATCCCAGAAAGACCCCTTTTATTAGTCTACATTTGAAATTTTGGAGTTCTCTAGCCCCTGATGAAACCAGTGAACTTGACGGCATTTCACCATCTTAGGAGTTTTGAGTTCCAGAAGTTTGTCATTTTGTCTGCCACTCCTGTGTCCTCAGTGTGGGACACTCGGTGTACATTTTAGCAGGTGTCCGCAAATTCCACGCATGTGGTTTCTTTCCCCCACCCTTTACGTGAACAAAAAAGCATTTCCATTCATATTATTTCAGTCTTGAACTTATTTTAGAAGCAGCTGGAAAAAGCCACATTTATCTTTGTCGTTATGCAACCGGCGAAGAATTAAGGAAATCATGTGGTTAGATGATTGCTGAAAAGACCCAGCTCATTAGAGATGGGCAAACCTTGAAAGGACTGACTAGGGAGCCCCTGGAGTTTGGCTACTTTTCTGTAAGGTAATCAAATGTTCGACCTGTCCGTAGTAGCACAGCGTCTCTGGAGGGCTATTGCCTCATGAGGTTATCATCCGTTAGCATGTAATTGTCTTTCCCAGCAAGGGCTCAGCGCAAGGCAGAATTCAGACTAACAGCATTATGCTGTGACTTCTGGCAATCTCTTGCCCCACCCCCACCCTGCCTTTCCTTTTTCAGAAATGGTGGGTCCTTTGTATGAGCAACAGCAGAAAATTCAGAACCAGAAAGGGCCCACAGGGTCAAATCTTTTACTGCTATACTTTGGGGATGGTCCTACACTGAACTGATGTGAGGAAAATCCGTTGCTGCTGCCGCTGCCTATTCTAGGGAAAGCACCCGGGTGCGTTTTAGAACAAAGAATTAGACATGGTCTCCAGCCAGTGGGTATGGCTGGTGGTAACTTCAAAGTGAGGTCTGTCCGCAGAGGGAGGCAGAGGACGTAGGAGACCAAAGGGTAATATGACCTCAAATGTTTCTCGGTCCTGCTTTCTTTCTTTCTCTTTTGAGCCTGACAAATAGCTTCCCGAGGGCCATGTCCATTAAAGATGCTCAATAACCAATGACTCTTCCTATTATTAAAACATTAACTGTCAATGTTATTTACAGCCATTTGTTTCACTAGAGTAAAAAGAGTCCAAGGTGAGAAGTAGTCAGTCAGCAACTCCACTGAGTCAGTCTGCTGGATTTATCTTCCCCGGTTGGACCGGCTGTGCTGTCATAGTTACGTAAAACTGCGGATACTTTTCACACGCTCATGAAGGCCAGGACTGGGAATCAAGGAGACGCGCTTTAACCGACTTTGCTTTGCTGGCAGCCTTTATTTCCAATTTATTTGCCCGAGTCCTCAGAGATGTAGCCATTTTGAGACATGAAACTTCGTGTCCGGTTATTTTAAAATGTGGTGCCCTTTTATACAAAGGAAATTAACAACAATGAAAACATTGTCCAGTTCTATTCACAACGAAAATATTCTCCAGTAATTTGATTTGCAGGAAATGAAAAGTATTATCAACAGAATATGCTTTTGAAAAATTTATAATCCTTTAAACGGGCAAATCCTTTCTCCGGGATTAGTAGCGTGGTTTGTGTCCTAGCAGCCAAATCCTATTCTCTGATTCAATCCTCAAATCCTTTCTAACAGTGCCTATATTGATTTCAGACCCAGTTTTACTTAAGAATCCGAGGACAGAATTGGGTCCTGTGTTTAGAAATCCTTAATAAGATTTTTTTTTAACCTAGACTTTAGTTCCAAAAGTTAAATTCTGATGTCTCAATGAGCGTAACAGATGTGCTTAATTTCTAGGCCATCTTTTGTTTTCCTCTCACTGAACTCAGAGGTCCCTGATCCTGAGGAACAACCTACAAGATTAACGCTGATCCTGAGGTGGTTGGTGTCCCTGAATGTTCCCTTAGTCACAGACAGTGGCCCTGAATATGTGTACAGTTGATCTGCTTACTTTATTTTTGTGTGTTATAGGGACTTAGTCTTTTTAAACACAATGTAGGTGTGCATGTATACTATACCTATTTAAGTTAACCACGTCAGATACTTTCTTAGAAAAAATGTAATGGGTATTCTGCATATCTGCAGGGAGAGGAAAATAAACGCTCATGGAGGATGATACACAGAAAATGAAGACAGTAAGAATCCTAAATTGGCTTTTTTGTTTGTTTTTAAAATATTTTTTAAAAGATTTGTTTATTTATGCATATAAGAGCTGGGGTGTAGGCCAGAGGTGTGGGGCAGGGTGTGAGAGGATTCACCAGAGATAGAGTGGGGAGCAGAACAGGCAGATTGACTGAAATACACTGCTGAGAAGAGCAGCAGGCAAGACAGGAGAGGTCTGCTATGCCATGTGGGTTAGCTCCCTGGCTGGGGATCGAACCAGTGCTGTAGTGGCTCTGGATAGCTTCATAGTGCTGAGATTTAACCCTTTGTGCCACCAGGACATAACTAAAGAGTGGTTACTTTAGGAGTAATACAATCTTAATAAATGTGTTCTATCATACATTAATTATTTAAAAATGATTGTGTGTAGTTCAGAGGATAGCTTGCTATAAAGCAGAAAAATAATGGACCAGGATACATTGTTTCCTAACTGGAGAAGGTAACAGAATTTGCTGGCTTTGTCTCAAAATTTTGTGTGAGAAAAGAACTAATCTATACAAAAATGCTCTGAAATGTAATATGGGCTACATTAATTCAAGAAAAGACCAGAGAGTGAGTAAAACATTGTCAAAACATGGCTATGTATGATAGATGCTTAGGTAAAAGAGAAAAATGAGTCAACAGATTACAGTATAGTTAAACATGTTGTATATGAAATTTACATCATAAAAGTAATTTTCAAGTGGTATTATGAGCCGAACACTGGGCAAAAGTAATTATAGAAATTTTGTATGCTAATCCTTGGAACAATCCAATGAAGAAAATAACAATTTCATTACCATTTTACACCTAAGGAAAACAAAACTTGCTTAACATGGAATATCATGTCCAATATCCCACAGCTAAATACTCAGCCTGGACTTGAACCCATTTGTGCCAAACCCTAACCCCAACAATCTTAATTCCATCCTGTATGCCTCTTTTCTTCCTACTGCCCCCCATCCTTATCTCTCAGCAGTGTGCTTTGTACACATTGCACACACACATTTGCACACACCTCTCTACTCTGCCATCAGGTTCTAACAGTTTCCTAATGGACAAATCCAAAATGACCTCTTCTTGGTCTCAGTCCTCCTTGAATTCTATGTTATTTGCCTTGAAATGTAGTCAAGGTTGTACATGCACATGATCCTGCGTTTGCAAAGCAGTCCCACTAAATTAAAGAAAACTTCTTCAGCTACAATGTTCAGTTGTTAAGGAAGAAAATGATAAAATGATTTAGGGTCAAGATGAGGATTAGGAACTCATGCTGTATGACTGTGGTTTCACTGTATACTCTGCCTTATTTTCCTCAGCTGTAAAGTGTCGTATATAGTAGTACTACCTTCCCTGTGTTGCTGAGAAATTTAGTAGAGAAATGTCTATTAAACTGTTGACTCTTGGCTCATAAATAGCCAGTAATCGTTATTACATACCATTGCATATGTGTTGGGAATATTCTGTATAAATATTCTGTGTAAATTCTTCCTTTCCTTCTATTTCTACAACATGACTGACCATGTTTTATTTTTCTATCTCTCTGATGATTCTTTCTCTGGATCTTCTTACTAGCTTCCTTTCTTTCTGCCCCTTGTACATTTTTCGAAACTTGTTTTGAGTCCCTTTGGACAGCAATGCCCTGGGTAACCACGTCAAGCCCACCAAGACCCTCCAAGTCCTCACTGTACCCTCAGATTCCCAATCTGTATGTCTTTCCGACCTCTGTCTTCACTTCATTGTTGTGCCTGGGTCTGCTGGCCAAAATCCTTTGGTGTGAAAATCCCCCTTTAAAACCTAAATCTCCACATACACTTGTCTAACATTCCAGAAAACAGATCTTTGCTGGAGATTGTGTTTGGATTCACCACAAATGCCAGTTATCAAATCTCATTTGGGGGACGATGGTTCATTTTTTATTTCATTTGTATTGAGTTAACGCCATATCAAATTCTCCCTAGTAGCCATTCTACATTTGTCCATTTCCTTGCGTCCCAAAAGAGAATTCTATACCCTTCTTCCCATCTATTTCTTTAACAGGAAATTCAAGATCAAAACTATCTGACCTGATCTCCCTCGCATTCACTTTTTTCCACCTCACAATTGGTCTGCCAGTGTCCTTAATTTTATTTCCCTTTAGCCTTCTCTGTAATCCTCATCAATTATACTACCTATTTTCTATGCATTTTCAATTCCTCCTTCTCTAGTGCCCTCTTCTTAATCACATGGGTTTGCCATAGAATGAGATTCTTTTTAACCCTGCTAGCATCTTTGGGTCACTTTCCATGTTTCCTTCCCTTTGCCTTAAGTGTGAATTGCTCATGTTAAGGTCACTAGTGTCCCCTAATCCAATGAGCACTGTCCCTTTCTTAGATGGTGTCCTCAAGTTTCCTGAAGAGTATGACCATATGATATGCCCCTTTTAGCTATACTTTTTCTTCCATTAGCATCTTTGGTGCTGCAGGGTTCTGTCTTCATAGGTGTCTCTTCAATCAGTCTAATTATTTCAATCAACATTTATTCACCATTCTCTCAGTTCAGCTGAGGTCAAGGAAGAAATGACTTTTTTTGGGCAAATTCTGCCAAAAATTGCCACCAAATTATTAAGCTTTCCTTTTCCTCTCAAACTAATTGATCAAAACAGCAAATTATGTCCTCTTCAACCCCCTGGACTTGAAGATTTGGTTGATGGTGATGATGTAATTTCTTTTAAATCACTTCATAAAAAGTACTTTGTGCACTTGGTAATTCCTGGCACATCTTTTTTTTTTTTTTTTAACTTAACAAACATCACATAATGTGTTAATGCTAGGTAATAGTCCAGGTGTTTCACAAATATTAGGTCATCAAATGCTTAAGATAACTCTATGAAGGGATTATTATGATTAATCCCAATTTATAGATGAAGAAACTGAGGGACATATAAATAACTAACCAAAGGTCATACAGCCAACAAATGGCCCATGAACCCAGGCAGTGTGGTTCTAGATTCAATGAGATGGAGATATGCAATACATAATTATTGATTAAACAATACTATTTTCAAAAACCAATGTAAGATTTTTTTAACCCTCATTTAAATTGTATATTTCTTTCTAGTACTTTGCATGTTCTTCCCACAATCACTTGGAGGTGGAAGACTGTCCTTAAATTTGGATATGGAAATAAGTCAGTGGTCTGAGTTATTTGTGTCTCTGGAGCTTCCTTTTGCATTTCTGTTTTCATTTTAGGCACATCCCAGCCTGGAATGATGGGGCAATCTTTGGAGAAATTACCATGCTGTTCTCTCCAGACACCTCTGTATTTATTACTTTTTAAGCAGGTTTCTGCACACAAACTTCTTCTGGAGGTGTCATTGGTGGCAGTGGGTTCTGCTGTGTTAGTGCTGCTATCTGTAAAGTAAAAGGCTAAGACATTCTTTTGTTAAGTAGCTTTTTGCTTCTTAACATGTATTAGCTATTCCATCTTATTTGTGTATCTTGCATAAGCATGTGGCAGTTCTCACATCTTTTCTGTATCAAGGACCAGGAATACCAATCACCAGTTATTCTGACATATTCTTTGGTTCTAGAATGACTTTCTTAACACATCTGTGAATAATGTGAACAAGACATCTTATGTTTTGTTTTTTCTAAATCACTAATGGCATCTTCATGTTTGTATGATTGACAATGGCATATATGTGACACCTTCCTTGCTTGATTTTCCCACTCTACAAATATTCCCTCAGGGAAATTCACATGATGATCACTGTTTGAGATCCAGAAATCCTTCAGAAACCACGTAAAGCAGAAACATAGTTGAATTCACTTCTAATTCTAACTGTTGCTAAATTTAAAAATAAAATTTCTGGTGGTTTCTGCCCTTATGAGATTAAAAAAAGAAGCCCATTTAATGATATCAGTAAATTATTTTGTGAAGAACAATGTAAGAGAAAGCTTTTTCAGTGGCGTAGTAAATAATTATGTAAAGACTAGGATTGTGATAAACCTAATCACAATTATTCTATCTGTATTATCAGTTAAATTTTTACAAACTCATGAAGATTTGAAAAAGATAACACTCTTCCTAATTTATGTGGAAAATGTACTGTCTCTTAACATTTGCTTTTGCTGTCAAACTCTATTACTTTATAGTTACCTATTAGGAAGTTACTAATATTTTTTACAAATTACTAGCTATTATAAACATGATTAAGTAGTAAAGCATTCACTTTTACAGTCATAAATGTAGTGTTAGATTTCAATTGACTGGTACTACATTAGTACATAAAGCAGATAAAGTAATTTTTTAGATTATAATATTTAGAAAACTGACCCATATTTCAAAGTTAATATTGAGGTATTGACATTATCTGACTTGTATTATATCCTTTTATTTTACTGTCAGAATATCCTTTTATAAGTTGATAATGTTGTCTTCCTTGTGTACTTACTTAGAAAAATTAAAAGTTGGTGACTATTGAAAAAAATTAATACAAAAGTCATGTTTTGTCATCCTAGAGTGTCATTGTTATGTTCATTAATAGGATGGAAAAGTGCCCAAAAACAGAATCACTGATCATTTACAAGTTCCAGGATACTAAAAAACAGATATTGAAATAGGTATTCAGCTCTTCGACCTTTAAGCTGACACCAAATACTAAATTTACTGTGTGTCTGAAGGTTAGTATATATGTAGCTTTCCTTTTTTCTTCCCAAATTCATTGTTTCTATCTTCTTCTAGGTCTCTATTTCTGTGTTGCCTTCATTCCAAGATAATTTCTCTCTTTTCTGAACCCTGTAGATCTTATGTGGGGTTCATTACTATATGACATTCAATCATTGTATTTCCTTGTAATATTTCTGGGTTCATTGTTTTGCATGGTTATTTAATTTTTGTTTACATAGTTACTTCTGTTATCCCCAGCTGAGTAATAAACTACTTGAGGTAAGACATGGACATTATTTTCTTTAGATCCTCTATAGCTCTTAGCTATGTGTCTGAGAGAACATTCACTTTGTGAATAAATAAATGAATGACATAACTCAATTATTATTGAGCATTGGGAGAGGAACAGTTGTTGGGTCTGTTTTATAGAGGGGCAGTTGTAGTGCTGAAATCCACCACACTTACTATTCCATGAATTAGAGTGGAATGAGCATATTGGCCTGAAGTTGTATCCCCTACTCCATAATCATATTATTAGTTCACATGACATGGAAATTCCACAGTTCCTGGATTACAGGTTGAGTGCTAGGTCTGTGTAAATATCCTGTTTCAAAACTTTTGATAAAGAACATGTATATGGGTTTATATGATCCAGTTAAATGATATAAGTGAAAGTGACAGAGCCAGGATTTGACTGGAAGCAGCCTGGCTCCATAGTTCTGGTCCTGCAGGCTACACTACTATCACAGAAGAATAACAATCATCACCCAACCTCATGGGCTGGCATACCAGGGGAAATCAGGCTACTGTCCTAGGTAGTGCCACAGCATCTCTGCCAGGGGCAGTCCAATCATCATTTTCCAGGTCACCAAACCTGGTCCTAGAGGGAGGACAATGAGTAGCCCTTTATTAAAGTTCTGGGAGAAGATGAGGTGTCCTGTGGTGTGTGTGGTTCAGAGTTAGTCCAGGTGTGTGTGGTTCAGAGTTAGTCTGAAAGTATAGCAGAGTCAACCATCTCTGTCAGTAGACTGGCCATGGAATTGACCTTCCAATGCAAAGTACTTTTGAAAATGAAAGAAAACTCTACAATAATTATGCCAAAGCCTTCAATATAAGCTGACACTCTCCTAGGCAGCTTTAGCTGTTGGAACCTGTCAAAGCCTCCAATGAAAGGGAGTAAAAGGCACAAGTAAACTTGGTAAGTGTGGGATTCCAACTCTCTGGAAGAGGATAAAATTTGGTGAAGGGCACTATAGCTAGGACAGAAATCAAATGTAGTTGATAATGTTTAGAAAAGAACTGGGCAAGTACATAGGACAGAAAAAAGCAGACAAGGTATCTAAATACAGAAAAATATGGTAGTTTGTATGTGAGATTAAGTCAGGAGAATAAACGAATTGAGGGCCTCCCTGGTGGCACAGCGGTTGTGTGCTGTGCTGTGGAGCTGTCGGCAGTGCGCTATGCGAGTTCGACGCCCAGCTGGGGAGAGTCCCACATGGTGTGGCAGACCTCTCCTGCCTCGTCCGCTGCTCCCCTCAGCAGTGTTTTTCTGATCTGCCTGTTCTGCTCCCCACTCTGTCTCTGGTGAACCTTCTCGCCACCCCACGCCTCTGGCCTGTACCCCAGCTTGTATGTATAAATAAATCTTTTAAAAAAAAAAGAATAAACAAATTGAGAATAGATTTCAAACAAGTATTTCAGAGGTGAGGCACAGATTGATTTAACAGCGTAGTTCATGGTGAAGTTGAGAGAATCCAGGTTTGCCATATCAGTATCTTCTTGGGCCTGGGATTGTTCCACATTCATGTCAGAAAACGTGCAGGTCTGTCTCCTTAGCTGGCTTTCTGGAACGTCCAGTGACAGGACAGTACATGTAAGTAAACTTGGAAAATTCAAGAGGCCAACTATCTGAAAGAGGATGAGGTTGGGACCGTGTGCCTAGGAACAAAAGCCTGACACAGTTTTGACACAGCAGTCCTTGGTGCTTAGGAGGGAACGGGGTGGCATATACGACAAAGAGATCCAGGATCCAATTGCAAGCGGGATGTGAGTCAGCAGCGCATGTCCAGATTAAAAAAGACAGGAATTTTACATCACAATTTGGAAAGAAAGTTTTTGTTGCTCCAAGACTTGCCAAGGACTTTGTGAGAGCAGCATGTGCAGTTCTGACTTCTGACTTTTTTTTTTAATATATATTTTTATTGTTATTTATGTCTTTTACATTTTGTATTCCCCTTGGGTAGCCCACCACCAACTCACCCGCGATCCATCACCATGGTCCCCTGCACTCTTCTCTATTCCATCCTGTGCCCTTTTCCTTCCCTCCCTCCGCCTCCCC